>CM073498.1:53008504-53218504 GCA_037074585.1 Biancaea sappan
TCTAAATGATAAGGTTCAGTGAACTTCTCATATGAATCGTGTGATCTTTTCCTTCTCATCTAATATCATGTGAGGAGCAAATCGGGCTTGTCTCATAAATTGGGAGTCATATTTATCCACTGACATTGATCATTCTTTCAACTTTTTGAACTCTTGGGCCTATGCTATACAAATACCCTGGTTAATAAACCGGTTCATGAACACTTTCTTAAACTCTTCCCACTTTACTAGAGGGACATTCTAGGCCTTACCATTTGTCTAGGTCTTCCACCAATCATCCACCTTACCCTTCAACTAGTAAGCTACAAAATTCAACCGGTTGGTGGTAGAACAATTTAGAATAGAGAATGACTTCTCAAGACCATTGAGAAAGCATTGAGGGTCTTCATTTGGGTCGTCCCTATAAAATGTGGGCAGCCTAAGTTTCAAGAAATCAGCCACTTAGGTTTCTCTAACCGTTCCCTCCTTAGGTTGTCCATAGATATAAAAAAAGCCTCCCACTCCATACTTCTCACCCCAATGCCCTTCCTCCTTGGTCTCTACTTTCCTTTGGGCCAAAAGAGTATCGCCAACTAAGTTAGACACTCCTAAGTCCAAAGGGAGGGTTTGGCTTTAGGATTCCCAATAACTTTCAAATTTTAAATACTTTCTAAACTATTGGGGACCAAGAAACCAATTTCCCCCCTTGGGATACATCACAAATCCATTTTTAGAATATAGCCAAGGAGGATAATGGTAAGAGAGTAGAGTCTTTCAGCACCACAGTCTAAATTCCATATTTCTAACCTAGGGCTCCATATATGCAAAAAAGAATAAGAAGAAGGGGAATGAGTGTTTACCTCAATCTTTTAGGTCTCAAGTGAGCCAATAGGTGATTAGAGAATGAAGCTTTCACTAAAGAATGAAAGGTTTGGCTGGAAATATTGAGTGAGGGTGAAGGATGGAAGGAGAAGTTCTTCAATGCCAAAATGTGTTTGTGTTTCAAATGGTCAGGGAAAAAGAGAGGGGAGGGAATGGTTTAGGTTAGGTAAGTGGGTCTTGGGTGACCCATGGACGCTCTCCAACCCAAGGAAATCTATTTCATTTTATTGGGCCTAAAAAGAAGATTTATGAATTTTCGCTTCACAAGATATTTCATTCTCTCCTGCCACTTCCTTACCAAAGGTTTTTAAACAAGCAATAATAATCATCAACCACCATAAGGAATTACCAACAATCATAATTAAGCAGAATCTAATAACTGAAGATATAATACTCAACATTGGAGAATTAATGAAATAAAATAATACAAATATTCCACAGTAAGACCAAAACACGTATATGCAACATTGGCGGGTATTATGAATGGGGAGGCACCCATGCTGCTCGAACTATTGAACCCATCCACTGTAATATCTTAGATTTTAAAATAGTATAGTGAACCTTTGAATTTAGAAGAAAAATTTTGAGGAACTAAATTCTAAATTTTTGGATGTATTTATAATATCTTAATTCAATTATGAATATTATTGATAATATTATTGTTATTATTATAAATTATGTAACTTTTAAAAAAAGAATATTATGAAAAAAGAGAGTTTTAAGAAGAAAAGAAAGAACAATTAGGAGAAGTGAATTTAATTTTGGAAGATAAGAAAAGAATTTTTATCATATAAGTTAGGGACTTAATTGAAAAGTAAAGAGATGAGAGGAACCTAATTAACATTTTAGCCAAAAATGGATGTGCTGACATATTATTGACCACACATATATATCCATTTGTGTCTTCCTTTTTATTGGCCGCTGGATCATTAGAAAGGATAAAAATTCTAGAGTCTTCTTATTTAGCCTTCGGTAGCTTTTTCTTTGTCATTTTCGTAAGTCTCTTTACATCCTCCTCCCTATGAGCCTTCTTCCTCATTTTTTTGCAAACAAACCTGAGAGAGAGAGAAAAAGGGAGAGGAATCATGCTCTATTCCTTATATGCAAAAAAAAAAATAGAGGAAACTCTTTCACTCAGGAAGAGTGAAACCGATGGGAGAATTAAACTTTAAGGGGACTTCGAATTTTTGGGTCTTGAGTAGTAAAAATTGTGCAACTATGATACAAACCAGAAATCTTGAGAGTCAGCTGAAAGTAAGTTGAAATACTGAGAGAAAGAAAGAAAGGAATGAAAACAGAGCATAAGCCTTGGGTAAGTTTAAATCTCTTGCTTTTAATTCAGTTTGTCTTGTCTACAAGTAGATACAACTAGATATTTGTGAACTAGATGAAAAATAAAATCTAGAAGGCTAAATTAGAAGGTTAACTGAGAAGAAAACATGAACGACAGCAATACAGGATAAATGCATCGGGTGAGCTTGAATTTTCTAGGATTTGAGCTAAATTTATTTCTTTTGATTAGTTTTCTAGTAAAGGGGATTTAATAGGTCTTAATCACAGCAAGAAGAAAGGAAAGCGAAATTTAAAGATTGATTATAAAGCAGAAGAAAATGTGAAATCACTAAAAACAAGATTGGTCTATCATGCTACTAATTTTGTGAATTTTGCTTGAACAAATAAAGTTTTTAAATCTTGAAATTTTTATGAGGGACTCCTTAAATATTACTTAATCAAACTGGAAAGTTTTAAAATTTTTGGAGGAGTTTAGTTTGGTGAACTAATCTAAGAATAGAACCATATTTTGTGCAGAATTAAATCTGGGCAGATTGTATGTTAGCTTTGTTTCAAGGGCCAAAAGACCTTGTTTTGATCTAAAATTTTATGGTATTTATTTAAGATATGAAATTTATGATCTACAAAATTTCATTGCATTTGGAAAAGGTTAGCTAGGTCAAAAAAATCATAAAACACAAACTTATTAGAAATTAGACAACTCTGACCTATGGTCTCTAATAAGGTCTTTAGAGGGTTCAAAAAGGCAGAATTTTAATCTAAAAATTTTACCCTAACTTGCCAACATATAAATATGGTGCTATGTCAAATTTTATGATTTTTGGAGCTACGGATTAATCTTGTTTCTTGCTTTACTTGTTCCTTAGGCCTTCAATAAGATTTTTGCAATCCTTCTCCTGTTTAAAGTGTGGGAACTTTAGCCCAGAATTAAGGTGAGTGGGTTGATGCTTCCTATGACTAATTATTTTCTTTAATAATAATTTGTATCATAGTGAAAACATGTAATATATCCAAATTTGAGGATAATGATGATTTATATGATTGAATTCATGTTGTTGTTGTATTTGAATATAATGATGAAATACAAGAAACTGTGATGAAGTCAGAAATGTAGAGCTGGTGTTTGATATTGTGAAAATTCTCATATGATCAATCTTGTTGTTTCGTTTGTGTGGAGGTTTGAATTGATGTGTATATAGTGATGTGGAAATCGATTGAGTTTTATGTAATGAATGGCTGTGATATTGTGAAAGGATACTATATTACTGATGAATTATGTTGTATATAGTGTGATGTTGTAATTGTGTTGGATATGCTGGGACTTGGAATGTAGATGAATGTATTATGTTCATGTTACTTATGATTGTTATTATATTTAATTGGAAAAGAAAAGCATGGTGGTGCACCCCATGGAAAAGTCTACACAGAGGCATAAGGGGTGGAGATACATAAATGGAGCGATAAGGGTTGATGCGGCAGGGGCTACAGGCAATGATCCAATGGTACCCTGGACGACCTGGTTGGCACGGGAAATTGTGTAATTGATTGACTTGCTTGTTGTTATGTATTATTTTGAATTGTGTTATATTGTGATATGTTTGTGCTATAGATGATTGATGCATGTTATCATTATGATACAATATAATTATTTTTTTGTCATAGTGTAGTATTGTCCCCTCACTGAGCAAGTGGTTTGCTCATACCCTTTTATTAATATTTTTCAGAGTTAACGGTGGAAAGCGAATATTTGCATAGGGAGAAATAGATTCTCAGTTCAAGACCCCACTTAAATCTGGGGATAATTTAATTCTCATTCTTGTATCTTTTATTTTGTCACTCTAGAGTCGTTCTGTGATCGTATAGGTAGCCTAGGATTTGGATTCTTGTCACTGTGAGTTGATGAATTATGTATATAAATGAAATAATCAGATTGCCGAATATGTTTCTAAATATTTTATTTAATTTACTTGTTATGAAGGAATGCACCAAAAAATGGTATAATTTTGTGTATCTGGTTATTTTATGAATATATGGAAGAAAAGTTACTTTAAATAATTATTTCATTTCATTTGTCTATTTTTAAATTGTTGTGTGTGTCAATTTGACAAAATGAATTAGGTTCTGAGGTGAGGTCCGGTTCACTCTCGTGCTGGTCACAAGTCCTAGGTGGGATGTGACATCCTTCCTTGATGCTTGAAACTATAAGGGGTGTGTTTAATCCACTTGACTCACCAAAACATCTCTACCTAGCATTAGCATACGAATAAAAGCTACAAGCTTAAAAATAAACTAAACCAAATAAGTATGCAAAAGGACCCCACATAATAACCCTAGCAATTCTTCCCAATCTGTATGAACAACATAAAGCATCAATAGTAAATAAAATATATTGCCATAACAGTACAAACATTGGTACCTTAACTCTAGGCTTACCACGTACAATCCATTTCCATAGTACCATATGCCCGTGGCTTCCTGGTACTATCATTTCCGCATATCTTGCCTATACACAATTCAAATGTATGTGTGTGTGTGTATATATATATATTCCATCACATAATTAATTCTACATTAGACACCCACATTGCTATCCCCAGTATCTAGGGATTCACCATAACTAATTACATACACTATCCTTTTTTATCTTATCTAAGCAAATAAACCACACAACTAATTATTCCCGTATGCCACAATATACCGAATCCAAAATAAAATATCACTAATTGTATAACACAATTAATTACCAAATTATAAGGAAAAACCATATTCCAATAATACATATCCACAAGCAACCACATCACCACCCAAGCAATCCATGATCAACCAAGTAATACCAGAAACCAATCCCCGAATTTCCATTCCTTCTTGGACTCTAGTCCATGCCTCTTCTTGGCATTGTAACTATGAGGCCTATCCTAAGAGCTTTGGTTCATGATGTGTACCTCTTAATTGGCTTTTCTGATGCAACCCTAATTTTGAATCCTACTAGACCCCATGGTGCTCTAAGTCGCGAGTCACTGATCTCGGTCTATTGGGTCATTTCCTCAACCAATAACATATGCTCTTTGATCATGCCCTCAACCATATAAAATCTCCAATCTATTGGGTCATGTCCATAACCAATACCAGGTCTATAGGATCATGCCCTTAGTCACTATCATAACCACAACAAAAAAACAATCAACATAACACTCCAAGTCCAAAACCATAGTATACCATATTGTCACAGTAATATCACATATCAACCACATAATTCATCTAACCATATATTTGTAAGTGTTTGGAAACTCGTTGGGTAAACTTAGGTTTGAACAAAATTGATTTTGAGCATAATTGATTTTGCATGGACATGATTTATGTTTGGAAACTGTTATTAGAAAAGTGATTTTAAAAAATAAATTTCGTTTGGATATTGGTAAACAGAAGCACTTTCAAATGTGTAATTACCAAAAAGGGTATGAATATTATATTATTTTATTTTATTTATAAAATTTCAGAAATAAATAAATAATTAATGTGTTAATAAGTCAATAGTCATGTACAATTATATTTACATAATTCTCAAATTAAAAGTCAATCAAATCAAATATCTAAATTAGTAAATCAAGCTTTTATACTAAATTTAACTAATTATTAATTAATCATTTGAATCATTTAACAATATAAATGTAGATCTCATTTTTTAACTAAAAATTATAATAAATAAATAGAAAAATACTTTTAGTGTAATGACTTTTTGTTCTTGTGCTCCATGCCTTTTCCTTCAATTTGACTCTCCACATAGTTTACACAATGGACTAATGCTCTTTCTTACGCATGTCTCTCTCTCATTGGCGGATTCCAAATTCAATTCCATTCCAATTTAATATTCCAATAAATCTCTCCCATAAAAGAAACCGAGATGATATATTGAAGATGGACTCTATTTCATTCGACACTCCATCTTCTTCAATTCTTAGTTTCTCATACTTTGCTTTCACTCTACAGAACTTCCATGGATTTCTTCCCACGCAGCTTCTTTACCTTCTTCCTTACTTGCCTTCTTCCCTTCTCACTCCTATAGGTAAAAATAGAGTCTTTTCCTCTGTTCCTCGCATTTTCCTTTCTTTTCCATCAAAATGCTTCATTAGGTTTGCATAATATATTGAAGGGTAGAAAAGTTTGTAGATGAGTTAAATACTCGCCAACCATAATCAATTGTCCTATAAGCTACTCAGAATCGTTTGCACTTAAATTTGAGTTTGGGAGAGGAATCGATTATGGCTCAGATGGGTAACGCAAGTCCATACAGAGGCATTTTGTTCTAAACCCGATTAACACGCCTTCAATTCACGGTGGAACCTGGCTACTGCACAACCAAATGCATGCTTTAACCATCCACAAGGTTCATACAAGATATGGGAACCATCATCATTCTCATATCATAAGGGCATTTATCATAACGCCACATTTTTGTCTCATTCACACATTTTGTATAAATCTCTAGTCCGTAGTGAACATATTTATTCCAACCGTCAATGAGAGAGGGTGGTTGTGTATGTAGATGTATGTACAAATACGTTCCTGAAACTTGATCATAAAAAAATTTTGTAAAACTTGAGAGGAAGTAAGTGTACGTGTAAATGTGTCCACGATGATAATTTATTGGTTGACCAGACCTTACATATGCTTACACATATTCCCTATCAATTCATAGTACTTGTAAGAATCATAATAACACTCACATGTGTAGGCATATATGTCGGCGTCAACTCACACTTTGATTGACACATGAAAATGATTTCGTGCATGTATACTCACACTTGTTAGGTATCTCCATACCAATATACTAAGAATTTGTACCACATACGCTCAATGAATTTGTGGCTGTAGCCTTATTTCAAATTTTCTTACAACCCATGCATATATATACACCACACCATGTAAACATCCATCATTTAACATCTATAGGGCATACAAGCCGCTTTCATTTTGTGACCAGATTCTTAAAGTCTCACTATCATGCAAATTCTCCACACTACTTAAATTTAACATTCACCATTGGACCCATCCAAACATATATTATAAAAGAGATGTTTTATTTGTATATGCATATGCATTCGTAGTACCATAGCAAAGCAACTCATTTTCACCATCAACTCTTTCATTTATAGTAACTCCTAGGAACTCGAGGCGTTGCAAAGTCAATCCCTGAGGAAAAGATACTCAACTGATTATTTTATTACTTGTAAGACTGGTATACTTGCTATGTCTAATTTTTAAGCAATACGTTCTTGGGGATTATCTCATCTTTCACATTAGGAGTTCATTGATAGAAAGAGTAAGGGTCTTTATTTCAAATGTGGTGAGAGATTCCATCCTTTACATTAATGTCCCAGTAAATCCTTGTGCCTACTTATCCTTAGAGATGACGAGATTGTTCCTGATACTAGAGAGCTTTTTGTTCTTATGGGCAACAATAGGGAAAAGGCCACTGTTTTGGTCTGTAACGTTGTCAGTTTGATGGGTGTAGTGGATGTTGGGCATACTAACAATAACACCTTGTGTATTCGTGGGTGATTGGTGACATCTCGATAATGATTTTGGTGGATACTGGTGAGAGCCACAATTTCATTTCTTCACAAGTTGTTTCGTTTTAGGGTCTTTCTTTTGAGAGCACTTGTAAATTCCTTGTTTGGCTAGGTGATGGCCACAAAATTTCTCCTAGAGGTAAATGCATAACTTTCTTCCTTAAACTATGGGACATTGTGTTTCAATTAATGCTCATGTTCTAGATTTGGGAGCTATCAATTTGATTTTGGGGTAACAGGGCTTAAATCGTTGGGACAAATATTGATAGATTGGCAAACAATGTCGATGTCCTTCTTGTTTCAAGGCAAGTAAGTGAACCTACAAGGTCTGGGGTCTATAGTTGAGGCAACACAGAGTAGCAAAGATAACTTAGTGCATGATGCTACTCCTTTTTTTTTTTGTAATAACAGATTCACTTTGGATGATTGATGGATGTTTATGGCATTTACATTTGGATGTCAAGGCTGCTCAAGAGCCAGATTTAAGTTTGGAGTGATAGATTTAATTACAAAAGATATTGAAAGAATTCCCTTAAGTTTTCATTGAGAGGCTGGGTTTACCTCCTTAGAGCGATATTAAACACTCTATAGTTCTTCAAGAAGGAACAACTCCTATCAGTGTTTGGCCATACCATTACCCACACTATCAAAAAAAATGAAATTGATTGGCAAGTCTAGGAGATGATTTTGCAAGGAATCATAAGATCGAGTTCAAGACCTTTCTCTAGTCTAGTCATCTCAGTCCAAAAAAAAAAAAGATGACTCATGGCAGATGTATGTGGATGATCGCACTGAATAAAGTTACAATCTAAGACAAGTTCCCCCATTCCAGTGGTAGATGAATTAATTGAAGAGCTGTATGGAGCTGTGTATCTAACTAAATTGGAA
This sequence comes from Biancaea sappan, assembly GCA_037074585.1. Lineage (NCBI taxonomy): Eukaryota > Viridiplantae > Streptophyta > Magnoliopsida > Fabales > Fabaceae > Biancaea > Biancaea sappan. Next base: position 53,017,117 of record CM073498.1, read on the forward strand.
CTTAAAGTGGGCTATTTGCCTGATTAGGACATGGAAAAGACTGCTTTTAGGACTCATGAGGGTCATTATGAGTTTTTATAATGCCCTTTGGTCTCATGAATGCTCCAACGACGTTTTAAGCTATAATAAATCAAATTTTTAAACCTTACTTGAGAAGGTTTGTTTTGGTTTCTTTTTTTTTTTTAATGATATCTCAGTGTTCAGTCTGATTAGGAATCTCATCTCTAACATCTATCTACTGTTCTACAAGTTTTGCAAAAATATGAATTTATAGTTAACTTGAAGAAGTGTTGTTTTGGTTGTAATCAAATTAAGTATTTAGGCCATGTGATATGGGAATACGACTAGCCATGGATCCATCTAAAGTATAGAATATCTTAGATTGGCCTATCCCACAACATGTTAAAGGAGTTAGGGGTTATTGGGTCTTACCAGTTATTATTACAAATTTATTATTGATTATGGAAGGATTGCAATGCGCTTAATAGAGTTGACCAAGAAGGGTAAATTTAAATGGAATGAAGAGGCTTAAACAACATCTGATACCTTGAAGAATGTTGTCACAATGGCTCCATTTTTGGCATTACCTAACTTTACCAATCCTTTTGAACTTGAGTACGATGCTTCAGGGAGTAAACTTGGTGTAGTTCTTATGCAACAGGGCAGACCTATTGCTTTTTTTAGTAAAGCTCTCTCTAATGCATAATTGAATACAATAATATATACGAAAGAGTTAATGGCAGTAGTCTTTGCTGTTCAGCATTGGCACCATTTTTTGATAAGAAGAGAGTTCATCGTTTACTTAGAATAGAAAAGTTTAAAGGACTTAATGCATAAGAGGGAGGTAAGTATTGATCAACAAAATTGGGTGGCAAAACTTTTGGGTTTTTACTTCTAAGTCATTTACAAACCAGGTTGGGACAATTGTCATGACCCAGAAATTGGCATGTGATTCACTCATAACTCCCAGGGTGTTCGTACCCCAGAATTCACTTAAAACAACAATAGATTCATAGAATAATACCCATAAAAAACTAATCAATTTCCAAAAAAATGAACTTCCATTCATTACACATAATTAATTGTAATATTCTCAGTCTATTCCTAAATCCCATATCATGAGGGAAAGTTCAAGACAACATCAAATATAAATTACAACTGAAATCATAATGTACTATATACAGAAAGGATCTAGGTGGCCTATATGATTATAGAGCTTTTCCTAGGGTTCCAAAAAAGGTTCCATGAACCCACCAACAAAAATAGAGGATTTCTCCCGAAATGCTACTACTATTTTAGTGGATACTTCTCCTCCCCAACTGTCGAATCTGAAAATGTTAACCATAGAGGATGTGAGTTCATCAAAACTCAGTGAATGAAAGAATGTGAAAAATAAGGAGATAACATTTCAAGTACAATACTAATGCTTACCATCATACCTGGAATAAATGTCGTAATTACTTGCACACATAAATACATAAATATGAAAATATACCATGTATAAGCAATCACATAATCTCCTTCCCGTGAGTCTGCATTCTCACGAGTTTTCCTTCTTGGGGTTTTAACCTCGGGACTTACCCTCCCTAGTTAATACCACTAAAGAGATTTAGGTTAGAGGTCTATATTCCCCTAATCCCATTCTTGAGTTTTGTCAATCTAGATCTACCTATCTAAGGACTACCCATTTGGGACTTGCCATAGGTTTACACTCCTATGGCTAAGTTTATTCCCCATGCACATAAGTATATCACAACAAATTCACAAAAACACTTGCGCATACCATGTATTGAACATACTAGTCCCATTGACATTCTCACACACACTGTGAACTCAGGCATCCTAGTTAATACAATTAATTAAAGATTAAATTCATTTATCACATACAATTGGTGAGGGATTAATATTGAAAACTTGGAAGGAAAACATATTTTAGCAAGGTCACTCTCTTACCTCAAAGCCGAATAGGTTTTACCGTACGATAGGATGGCTTAGAAAGGAAAAGGCATCCCAAGATCTAGAGTTGATTCCAATCAAATAAGCAAACGAGAGAGAAGAATTGATTAAAATCTCCAAATACAAATTGGGCAGTAATTAGTCAACTTCCTTCTTCTAAGTAGTTGATTGGTTTGGATATTGACAGGTCTAACCCGAGAGCAATTGGTTGACCAGTGATGTCTTACTAGTCAATCTATACATCTTTGCAAGATTACCATTTCTACCCAAAAGCAACCGATCGACCGGTGATACCTTACCAGTCAACCACTGTGTCTTTGTCAAGATGGCAATTTTTGCCAAAGAGTAACTGGTCGATTGGTGATACACTACTAGTTGATCGGTGCATCTTTGTCAAGATAGTTATTTCTTCCAAAGAGTAATCGGTTGACCGGTGATACCCTACGAGTAGTCTGGTGTGTCTCAGCCAGGTCTGGGCATAAAGCACCAAGGGTAGCCAGTTGACCGATTCTAACTCGATGGTTGACTAGTTGCCTGCAGTTGCTAAATTATGCCACTTTAGATACTTTCCACCCAATGCCATTTCTCCTTGGTTCTTGCTTTTCTTTAGGACCTAAGGAGTGTCCCCAGCCCAATTAAAACCACTAAGCTCAAGGAGAGGGTTTGGCTTTAAGTTCCTAAAATTTCTTTCAAACTTTCAAAATGATTTCTAAACTATTTGGGACTAAGAAGCTAACCCCTTTTCTTTGGAATACATCAAAATCCATTTTTGGCATCCAACCAAGAAGAAAATGGTAAGAAGACATGGTTTCCAACATCAACCAACAAAATCCCTAACTTTTCTACTCATACGATTGCCATTTGTGTGAAAATGAAGAGGATGGTAAGGATAGAAACTTACCTCTCTCTTTTAGGGCTCCAGTGAACTAGAATATGGCTGGAAGAAGCAATGATTGCCAGAGGGAATGGTTTGTGGGAGTTATGTAGACTTGAGTGAAGGAGGGAGATGGGTTAAGAAGCTTGCTTGGTTTGTTTTTTGTGTGTGTATCATAAGAATAGAAGAAAGGAAGGAAATAATGTTTAAGTGAGCTAGATGGGTCTTGGGTGACTTATGAGTATCCAAACATCCAAAAGGAAACCTTCCTCTAGCCCAAGTGGTCCAAACAACAATTTCCACATGAATATCATTAATTCAGATAAGTCCCTTCCCTACTATTTTCATAATTATCAGTATTTATCACACAACATCAAAATTTAGCAACCAAGTCTTTTAGTACAATTCCATAATTAACAATTTATATAAAATAAATAACTATGGAAAATAAATGATGTAAGAATAACCATAATACCACTATGCACGTACCCCTAAATTTGGTAAGTATTACAATCTCCCTTTTAAAAGAATTCAGTCCCCTAAATTAAAACTCACCATAAGTCTTGAACAAATAAGGATACTTTACCCTCATATCATCATCTGCTTCCCACGTGACTTTCTAATGGGAGTGGTTCCTCTATAGGACTTTGACAAAGGAATCTCCTTGGTATGAAGTTTCTTCACTTGCTTATCGAGGATGGATACCGAGACCACTTCATAGGTAAGAGTTTCATCAAACTGCACCTCTTGTGGTTGAATGAAGTGGGTGGGGTCAGGGAGATACTTTCATAGCATTGACATATGGAATACCGAGTGTACTCCCTCCAAGTCTGAAGGTAGGACTAAGCAGTATGCCATGCTGCCTTCCCCTTACATAATCTCATAAGGACTGATGTACCTTAGACTTAGCTTTCCTTTCTTTCCAAATTTCATCACTACCTTTATTGGTGATATTCTAAAAAATACCATGTCTCCCAGGGTGAAACCCAAGTCACGTCACCAGTTGTCGACATAGGCCTTTTGCTTACTTTGAGTGGAGAGCAACCACTCATTTATAAGCTTGATCTTGTCTAAAACTTCTTGTACCATTTTAGGCCCCAACACCCTAGCTTCGTTAAGCTCAAGGTTGGATCGACATTGCCTTCCATATAAGGCCTAGAAAGGTGCCATCTTAATGCTAGCTTGGTAGCTGTCATGCCTTGAAATCGGATACATGACTGGCGCGGTACTAAGGAGATACCCTCCCTAGGCCGTAAGCCTACTATGCTATAACTACTAGCATCTTTGATCAAATAGCATTACATACAAACACAAACATTAGAACCTAGGTGACCTATATGACTACAGAGTATACTTACACTTATTCTAGAAAGGCTAAGAACTTACCAAGGAGAAGGCATTGCCGTACCTCCACCGCTTCTTACTCAATTACTCCTCTTCAAGCTGCAAAAGAAAACATAGACTATGGGGTGAGTATAAAAACTCAGTAAGTAGATAGTACCATTATCGAACACACAGAAATCCTTATATGTGATGATTTACGTCAACTGTATCATGCACTGATGAAGTGCTACAAGGTATTGGGTACACTTGTTGATCATTCTTTGTAGGCTTAAGTACTCTAGCTAGAGATTCTCAACTAAATTCTTTTATTAACATCCTACTCAACATATTATGGGGTCAACCACCATGCTTATGGGTCTCTTCCCTCGTACTTAGACTAAAGGATCTACACTATCCCACTCAAAGTACTTGTAGGCAAGAGCTTGCTTAGCTAGATAATGTTATCAAACATCACATTACATAAAATACTTATCCATGTCTAAGGTGGATTTAGGAACTAGGATAATTAAATCCTTGCATGATGATAATAGTATATTGTAGCACCAATCTACACAATATGTGAGTTCATAAACGAACTAGTCATTTCATTTGCCTGAAGGCCCTCAGCCAAAGTTGGAATCATCTAGTTTCAAAACTAGGGCTAGCATCTTCTAATATAGTATTAAGATAAATCATGCAATACATCACACATGCATCTAATCTTAAATTTACTCATTATACATCTAGGTCTCTATGAATCCTCACCGAAGGGTAGCTTAGATTCAACGAACCTCAAAATCTGGATCTTTGAGATACATCGACCCTCGTGGCCTATACGTGATCGGACCTTTTAGACTTCTAGGATTCACTGAACCATAGGTGTCTATGAATCAAAGAGTCTCTATAGTGACTAGGTTTCATCGAGCCTCATGGTTTCTATGACTCATCTAGTCACCTTAACAATCATAACCATCAAGCTTCATTGCCTCTATGGTTGGTGATGGCTCAACCTTCAAATTCATAGAACCTCGGAGGTCTCCATGGATGACTAGGCATCATTGGTCTCTATGGTCGTCAAGTGTTAAGCTACCCAAACCATCAAACCTTACAAGCATATAAGCATACTATGCAAGTCATTGCATAAATCCTAAGCATTTATTCATACACAACTCATACATTCTGGTAAATTAGTTAACCTAAACTAGACCATGTTCTCTCTATGGTCTTAAGCTCATGTAATTTGTGCCTAAGTTGTGTTAAGGCCTTTAGGCCCTACAATCCTATATTCCTGGGATAGAGACTCTAGACCATACCCTTGTCCTTAGGTTCCTTGGCCTCACACTCTTGCTAACTCTAGCCCTCGACCACACTTTTACTTTAGGGTCTCTTGATCGCATTCTCTTGCTAGTTTTGAGCTCTTAGCCATCTGTTACTCTAGGGTGAATTGGTTTGGAGCCTTCTAAGCAAGCGTCAGTACCCATGAATAGCTTATACACTAACCTACACATACATGTGACAATTTATATTATTTACACATGAGTCACCTACTCTTCTAGTCTAAGTCATGACTAAGTGGGCTTCTAAACCTAGGCAATATGTTTCTAGATTGCCAAACTTGGAAATAATATTCTCCATCTAGGCATTAGTCTAAAACAACATGCATTCGCCATTAGGACAGTTATGCCTAGGAATGGTCCTTTAGTTCAAAAGTCTTGAATAACCTCACTCCTAGGTTACTCCAATTACCTATGCCCCTAGCATTCCACTTTTACTCAACACATGCCCGTGTTGCTATCATCATGCTATTTGCCAACACTTCACCTATATGCCTCACTAAGCAACATATTACCTATGTTGTTATATTGTAGCTTTACTAAACCCTTTCAGTTAATGCCATTGGCGACACTTGTTTTAGGTGTTATAAACCTCTAGGCATGCATGACTATACATTATGACTTAAGCTCATGCCATGCTCAATTTATATCTAACTCTTCTCCTAAAGGATTATAACATATCTACATATAGTGTCAATCATAATATTGTTAGAAAGGTGCTCTAAAGGCAATCACCTTTATCATCAGATGTACAAACTCAGTTATTAATTCAAAGAAATTTTCTTCATTATTTATGTTCATATTTATAAACTCAAGATTAGATCGTAATATAAGTAATGAAGTCCATGACACAAACATAGCATGAAAGAAATTATGATGGCAATCATATTGTGAGATTCCTATTAAGTGTAATTCTGTATGTATCTAAACTATCCCTAGTCTTAGGATCACCTGAGATTGGACATTAATGATCCAGATAGACTAGCATATGTTATACTTCTTAATTTGATCAAGCAGCTATCCTCATAAGTTGTAAGCATGAGATGTTTTGAGTAAATATGTGAATGCTTGTTAAAGGTAACAAGTACATTGGATGACCTGCATGAGACATTACATGGATACTTATTCAAATGTCAGTGATAGGTCTCATGGTAACTAATAGTGCAAGTATCTTTGGACTTGAGGAACTCAAGTTATCTTGGATATGGATCCTGTGTTTTGACCCTATTCCTTGTTACCCACCATGGGTCGCTCTTAGAGTGGTGATTGGGCATAACATGAAGTATTCAAAGATATTTGAGTAGTCAACAAAGGATTTAAGACTCCTAATAGAAGGACATATACCTATGGCCACTTATCGGGATAATCGCTAAGAAATCTTTAGCCAAAGCAGACTTGTCATGAAGATAGGCTTCAGTGAAATAGTTTAAGGTGATTGATCACATAGGAAACGAAACTAACCACTTGGGCTGGACTTCATGTAATCAAATATAGTGGGTGTAAAGTCTGTGATTTTTGGGTATTATGGAGGAAATTTTTTTATTGCGTAGGCAGGAAAAATATGAGGCTTAGAAGTGGCAAGGTTGTGGAATATTGAGTGGTAGAGAGCTGATGAATGTATTAGTGGAACAGAGGGCACTGAAGGAGATATGAGACAGGTTGAATACAAAGAGGGACTAAAGTGAAATAAGGAAAATTGTGGGGCACCTAGGATTTAAAAACACCCTAGGTGGGATATTACGGATTTGCTTTTACCAGTCTTGACTAAGGGTTAACTAGAGGGCAACGTAGTAATTTCACCATGGGCAAGTATATATAGGTTGCCCCGCACTTTTTCTCCTCATTCTTCCTTTCCCTCTCTCTCTTCACCTTCTTTTGCCTCTCTTTCTCTCTTCCTTCTCTCTACTCTCTCTCTCCACTTAAATCCCTCAACCGAGCCTCGGGGGACAGATCTCGAGTGATGAAGCAAGCCTCTAGGAGCCAAGCAATGTAGGGAAAGTAAGAAATCGAGGTAGAAATTCCTATTTTCCAAGATCTCCCATATTTTCTAGTTTTAAGGTTATTTGTGGTAAAATAAAGATTTTGGCTTCATTTCTTGATTAAAATTGGGGATTTTGGTGTCTAAATACTCCTTAGACATCAAGGATGAAGTTCCATGGAAGAAATCATGAAAAACGATAGAGATTTGGCCGGACCTAGGCCAAATCCAAGAGGAATCATGGAAGAACGCGATCATGGTACCTAGGTGCCAGGTTTTAGGTGTTTTGAGGTAGAAACCTTGGCCGATCTTTAATCGACCATAACTATTTTATCCAGACTTCATTTTGGGAAAACTTTATATCGTTGTAAATCTCTTTGAGTCTATTTTCTAATGGTATAAGTTTCATATGAAAATTCATTATCAGTTAAGAGTTATGCTTGAAGAAGTGGGTAAAGGTCGGGAATAGTGTTAAGGAAATTACTCTATTTCATAACCCTGATGATTTTGCATGGTTACTTAATAGGGATGGTTGAGGCACAAGGTGGGAGCTGAGAGAGTATGGAATCTAGATGAGGGATCTAACTAGCTCACCCATATATGGATATATACACATATGTTTGTATATATGAATGTATATTTATATTTTAAAAGTTATTCTCCTAAATTGTTTATTATACATTTATTTGTTAAATGTATTATGTGTAGGATGTGGATGGGACTACTGTGTGGGATGTATGGATGCGAATTAGGGATTGGTTGTTGTGTGGTGTTGGTGTGAATACATTGCATATTCATTTGCATATTTATATTATGGAACGTGTGGAAATAGAGTAGGAAGCTATCCATTGAGTAATACTACTGAGTGGTGTCAATTGGTATGCATACACATTAAGGGTTGGTCTTCAATGTGGTGTGGAAAGAGTGGGATTTGCATTGCATCTCATTCATTTGCATTATATATATATATATATTGAGTGTGGCTGTGTTGTGGTGTGTGTGATATATGTGTTGGCTAAGGACATAATTCGGGAGACCATACATATGTTTTGGTCATGGATATGACCCAAGAGGCTGGACATATATTTAGGATTTCTTGAGTGATAGTCCATAGGAATGTAAACCCACGTTGATTAAACTCTTGATATGTAGTATAGGAGTGCGGACCCTTGAGTAGGGTTACATACTTTGGAAGCATGGATCCTTGTGAAAGGATGCATACATTTATTGTGTGGTGTATATGCGTGTCTTTGGGTAGCTTGGTGTCATGCGGGATAAATTCTCAACTTAGGTATATATATATATATATATTGTATATCTGTGTAGTGTAAGGCTAACATTGGTGAGTTTGTGGTTTAGACTCACCCCCTCATAGTTGTAGGTATGTAGGGTAGTTAGATCGAGGGCTCGCGAGTTGAGGATGTCTCCCTATTGTTCGAGATAAGGTAATTTATTTTTATTATATCTTTCTAGTGTACTCTATAACCATATAGGCCATCTACGATCTTGCAATAGAAATCTAGGCTTGCAACAGTGTTGGTAACACACTGTCTGCACCAGTCACGAACTGGGTTTCCGGGTCGTGACAATGTGAGTTGACACATGGGTCATACTCTAAACCAAGTGGGTATAAGATGGTGAAAGGACATATTGCATAGACACGTTTTAGCTGCAGAAAGGTTTAAAGTCAAACAACTGACTTTTCAGTCAATTGGGGATCATGATGTATTGCTAGATACTACTCGTGATCTATTTACAATCAAGTATTGATTATGAATGACCAACATAGCCAAAAACCTAATGGGTCACACACATAGAAATTTACTAGGAATGTGAAATAGGCTTGAGGATTTAATCCTAAATTGGAGAATTAATTAAAAGGAGTTAAGAGAATAAAATGACTAGGAATATGTTTCTATTCCTACCCAAACAAGAAAAAGCCTAAATGAGAACCTTTTGGCCGCCCCCTCTCTCAAAGAGATTGGCACCTTAAGAAGCCCAATAAAGGAATGGCACCCACTAAGGGAATTAGGGCTTTAAGGTTTGAGGTAGCACCTATCACTTTAAGAGTGATAGCGAAAGTCACACGCTATAGTCTCTCTCTCAATTGTTGAGAATCTTGTTTAGGAAAACACTTTTCTTTTCTTCTCCTTCATCCAAGAGGGTTTTCTCCATAGCTTCTTCGTGCTTGCTAAAACAAGAACAAGAAAGAACCCCATTACTTGAAGAGGTTTTTCATTAGCGTATGTTGCTTAGATTATCATTAGAGGTATTCCATTTTCGATACTTGCTTTGGCTTGGAGATGCTGCTGCGCTACAAGAGGTATTTCCCTTCGTCTTGATTACTTGGTTAATGCAATGGTAATATAGGTTGATCCTTTGGTGAATGGGTTTTAGAGAATAAGTTTTAAATTCTACTGCATTCTATGATCTCTAAAATTCTACAGTGGTATCAGAGCCTGCCTATAGTTACCATTACTTTAAAACAAAGAATGTATGAGTATAACAAAAATAGACATGTTTAGGTTTTTGTTTTTTGAAACATGAACATGGCATGATGCTTATTTCATTTTCTTTAAAATTTTATGTGAAAGAGTATGAGATGTTCATATGAATTTTGTTGAGAAATATGTTTTGAATTTTGTTTTGTTGAAGAACATATCTTGACGTCAAACATGAACATTTTTTAACGAAAAATATTTTGTTTTCATCAAAAGGGTTTTTAAAAGAAAAATTGTTTTGATCCATAAATACTATTTTTTTTCTCTCTTAGTAGATGTTTGTTTTGGCATGAAAATAAAAATGAAAATTTTTTTTACGAATTCATGACTGAATTAGGTTAAAATTAATTTAATTGATTTATATCCTAATTAGTTTCCTAATATGATTTAGGAAACAAAATAATTAGATTAATTGCTTCAAGATATGATTATTTTCCTAATTTGATTAAGAAATAATTAATTAAATTGATTGATTGATTTCAGAGAAATCAATGGAATAATGAATCTTAATCAATATAAGATCAATTAATTTGATAGTCGAATAAATTGATTAGGTTGGATCAAGATTAGTTTCCTAATATGATTTAGGAAATAATTTAATTAATTGATTATATTGTATCTTGATTGATTTCCTAATATGATTTAGGAAATAAATAAATTAATTAATTATTTTAAATCTCGATTATTTTCTTATCTTAAATTAGGAAACAAACTTTTTAGAATTAACAAGAATCTTAATTACTTTCCTAATTTAGATAAGGAAACAAATTAACTTGGAATTGAATTGGGATTTATTTATTTTTCCTAATTAGATTAGGAAACCAGAATTAAAAGGTTTTTAATTCTAAACAAGGAAACACGTAATTTTTAATTAAGATTAAAATGAAAGTAGAAATAATTCATGTGATGAAATTATTCTAATGCCACGTAAATGCCGACTTCCGTTATACATTTATTTTGATAGACAATGCATGATAGGACGTATGTATGGCATGATGGCTGGTTATGGACTTTTACCAAGTATGAATTGTTTATGCAAGTTTTTAATTTATGGTTTTGGTAAATAGGGTCTGTGTACCCTCTCTATTTCTTTGTTGTACTTCTTTTCTCACCTAACTCCCCTCAAATGTAACTAGAGGTTTCTCATTAAATAATATAATAAGATTATATAAGGTTAGTATAGAAACGAGACACAAGAAAGAAACCGTGGAGATGGAGCTGAGGATCTGAGGTCATATGAAGAGTTCAAATAGAATTTCTATATCTTCAATGTAAAATCATTCATATACCTAGGTTTGACCCAGTCATCTCTTTTGGCTCAAAGAGTTGACTATAGATTAGTCCATAAGTACGCTATATAGTTTACAATCTATATATACATAATGAGATCTCACATATGATGCATGTCTAACTTAAAATCTGATGAGACTAATTAAGAAAATCCTTGAAAAATATTAAAACTAAAGTCTTCCATTAATATGGAGTGAACCAGAGATCTTCTTAAAGCTTGGGTTGTTGGACTCTTTCTAAGCATGGCTTTAAGTTGAACGTGTTCAAACCATTGAGATATGATCTTATGATTAATGGGCTTTAACTAGAAGCATTGATTTGTTGGACTCTTTCCAAGGTCAATGTGGACAGAGACTAAGTTAGGCTATATACATATGATATATGTGAGTCAAGAGTTGACAAGCCCAATGATTAGTGCATACATCAATAGTTGATAGCACTACTAGATGGTTGCATACACGATGCAATTGGTATGAGATACCTACCATTTGATCCAAGATGGCTTGTTAGACTCTCTCCAAGGTCATTCAAGGTGAGTTTTGGACATCGAGTCCACTAAAAGAACTTCCAATGGGTTCTCCTGGATCCAAAATAAGGTTTATTTTTGTTTTGGGTTTGTAATAAAATAGTGAGAGTAATAATGCGATATATTAAAAATTGTATATCATGCATTCATGTACATACTCTAAATGCTCATGTTTTTACATCTCGACAGATAGAATCATGACATCCACTGTGAATTTAAGATTAATTCTTGGGTCAAATAAGTTAATTGGGGCAAATTTCTTGGACTGGTTAAGAAACTTAAGAATCATTCTTAAGGCTAAACGTATAGCCTATGTTCTTAATGAGGCACTCCTTGAAACCCTTGCTGATGATGTTGATGAGGACAAGTATTAGCCTATAAAAAGCACATGGGTGATGATGTGCTAGCAACATGTATCATGTTGGCCTCTATGACACCCAAGCTTCAGAAGTAGCACGAGCCATGGACGCATGCACTATGATCTTTCATATGAGGGAACTGTTTGATGAGCAAGTGAGAACCGAAAGGTTAGATGTCTCATGTTCGCTTTTTCATTCCAAGATGCAAGAAGGGGCATGTCACATTCCAATTTTGGGCATGTGAGTAATTCTATAAACTTGAGGTGTACCTCTATGGTATCCCATAAAATCTCTAATCAGTACTAATGCATAACATAATTTTCTAGGAAAGAGATTTTGCATATATATATATATATACATATATATATAAAGTTCAACATAGTGAAACAGTAAACACAAGCCAAATGTCATATAGTATGATACAATTTTCCAAGCCTAGGTGACCTATAGAGATTACAGAGCATTTGCTAAGCTTTTAGATTCATAAGCCCTCCAGACAACATGGAAAGTATCCTCAAGGAATACTAATCCTCATGCGAATTTTCTTCATTCTCATCTAGTGTATCTAAAAAAAATATTCATAGAGAGTGTGAGTTCATCAAAACTCAGTGATTAAATGATTGTGCAATAATAAATGTGTCACAAATACAAATACCATAATCATTATCACAATAAGAACAGTTATATTCATATCTAGGGTTTCTATACCTCTAATTTGATTTATATTCAGGGATTCAATTCCTGTTGTATTCATGTTCACAACCATTACATGTATTGGTATCTTGGGGGATCAAACCCTCAACTATTCCATGTGTACAATTACATGCATTGGTATTTTGAGTCAAGTCCTCAACCATTCCATGTGTGTATTTGCATTCTCAATCATAATTCTCATCAATATAATCTTAAGTCAAACAATAAATTCCATTTTTCTAGCTATCATCATTAAATAGAGAATCTAATTTCGATCTGAGGTGTGATTTATATTGTACTTGGAATAAAAATAAATAAAATCGATTAGCAAGGTCATCCTCTCACATAGATTCCGTATCCAAGTCATTTTTCTGAGTTGCTACAGAGAAGAGCACGTAGCTAGATTTCAAATTCGGCTACAGAGATTTTCATGAAGATCAGATATAGAAAGTCACGATTGCTTTTGTACAAAATACTATTCATACGTATGAATATTATTTATGTCTACAGATACTATTCATATATACGTATACCATTCATATGTACAGATACTGTTTATACATATAGATACTATTCATACGTATAGATACTATTTATATGTGTGATTATTATTCATATGTACGATTGCTATTTATACGTATGAATACTATTCATATTGGGAATAGCGAATATATGTCGTAAAAGAGTACACCAAGAAAGTTCCCAGGAAAGAGAGGTGGGTCACAATGGAAACTCTCAAGTACCAAATCTTTCTTTAACCAGACCTTTCCTAGACATGTATTCTTCATAGTTTTATACTCTACTCTGATAATCAGAAAATAATTCTGAAGTAGTCGAGGATAATTCTTTTCTGATGTGGAGGATCAGCTAAAGTTGCAACCACAGAGCATATTAAGAATTTAACCTCTAAATATTTACAAGAATTTAAAGAAGCATGGTATCCTCATCTTGGATCTAGGCTAAGGAGGAGAGACCTAAAATTTCAGAGCCCTAACGTCAGAGTAAGAGATGTTTTGAGGAGAGGAGAGAAGAGAAACTGAAGGTGTGAGTTTAGAAGTAAAATGGAAGGGCCTATTTATAGGAGAAGTCAGAGTACTATGTGCTAATAAAATATTCATTTTACTATGTGTTTTAATAATTCAGTTTATTATGCGCTAATAATTCAGTTTGGCACTATGCATTTTACTATGCAATCACAAGGCGGTTAAGTTATTAGTTACTATTGGAAACTAAAGGGAAAATTATCCTTTCTCCTAAACCTTTAAGCTTCTTTTCACCTTTGTCCTTTTCAATTTAGTCCCTAAGGGGATTTTCTCATATTAAACATTATTTTTCTCCCAGTTTCTTTCAAATTCCTCTTATGCTCAAGCCATATTTTATCAATGGGATAAATTCCATATCTTAACATCCATTATACCCCATAATTTATGCAATCTATAAATGAAAATCTATATTTTCAATAATTTGCACAAACAAGCATACAAAAATTAAATAGATAGGGGAATTTATTTTCTCCAAAATAAATTTATCATAATTTTTGAATACTTATACTTTAAAATATAGCGGGTATTACATTTTACCCCCTTAAAAGAATTTGGCCCCTCGAATTTGAAAACTTACCTCATGATTCGAACATGTGTGGATAGTTTGTTCATATCTTAACCTCTGTTTCCCACATGGCCTCCTCGTGAGAATGATTCCTCTACAAAACTTTGACAATGTGATCTTCCTTGATGCGAAGTTTCTTGACCTGCCTAACGAGGATGGCTACTGACACCTCTTCATAGATAAGAGTCTCATCAAACTGCATGTCTTGTGACTGGATGATGTAAGAGGGGTTAGGAAGATACTTTCGTAGCATCGATATATGAAATATCAGGTGTATTCCCTCTAGGTCCAAAGGCAATGCTAGGCGGTATGCCACATTACTCATTCTTTCCACAATCTCATAACGACCAATATATCTTGGACTGAGCTTCCTTTTCCTTCTGAATCTCATTACTCCCTTTATCGGTGAGATTCGTAAGAAAACCATATCACCAACAGAAAACTCTAAGTCACGTGGTCAGTTGTCAACATAGGACTTTTTCCTACTGTGAGCGGCTAATAACCTCTCCCTAATCAGTTTAATTTTATCCATAGCCTCTTGTATCATCTCAGGTCCCACCATTTTGGGTTCACTTAGTTCAAACCAACTAATAGGAGATCGATATCGCCTCCCATATAATGCCTCGAAAGGAGTAATTTTAATGCTAGCTTGAACTATTATTATAAGCAAATTCAATAAGTGACAAGTGGTGTTCCCATCTTCTACTGAAATCTATCACACATGCTCTCAGCATATCCTCTAAGATCTGAATAGTCCTCTCAGACTGACCATCAGTCTAAGGGTGAAAAGCCGTGCTCAAGTCAACTCTAGTGCCTAGAGCTTTCTAAAAAGTTCTCCAAAATTGGGAAGTGAACTGTAGTCCCTGATCTTATATGATGGACACTAATATGCCATGGAGCTTTACTCTCTCCTTCATGTATAGTCGACTAAGTTTCACTACATTGTAGGTAGTATGAACAGGAAGGAAATATGCCTACTTAGTGAGCCGATCCACAATGACCCATATAGAGTCGTACTTATTCAAAGTGAAAGAAATGGTTGGATCCCAAGAGGGAGGTGAATTGGGTTTTATAAAAATTTTCACAAAACTTAATTGGAAGTTAAAATTGATTTTCTGAAATTGGACAATGCTAAAGATAATAATTTAATTCAGAAAATCAAAGTGTTATTGGTTCACGCCACTACGATGCCAAATGGCCCAGAATTGAATTCGTGGCAATTTGTAGTATAGTGATCCCCAGGTTGTATTCACTCAAGGAGCCTCACTTCTTAATACTAATTAATCGTTCTAAACACCCAAACACTAATGAAAAGTACATAAAGGGGGGGTTGTGGCAGTACTAATAAAACAAACAAAACAACAACTAAATGAATCAACAGCAGTAGCAACAGTAGACAGCAACAGACAAATTTGCAAGGTATTGACAGTAAAGAGACTATGTAATCAGCCACTAGGATTCATGGGAGTGTAACTATCATTACCTAACTCATTGATTCAGTTTTGTTCTCATTCCATTATTTGGTTCTTTATGAAAATGGTTCTAGAATAACATCTAGAATTTAATGCTACTAATTACAGTCAAGAACATCTTTCTACTATAACTAGATGCATTCAGTGGAAAATCTCAACCAAACCAAGTTAAATATATCATCTAACTAGTCATTTCGCCTCCCTCACTTTCCTCATCAGTCAAGCAAGGTTATATCTTATATATATAAGTTGGTTTATGTTACATTCTCAAGCTCTAATCAGAATCTGACAGCAACATAAACATAACAGCAAAACAGAAACGAAATGAGATGAAAATGGAGAATAAAACACTTAACTTGCATTCTTGGTTCAAGCTACAACATCCCAGTGGTCTAGTGACTAATTACAATGAAAACTTAGCCCTTCATGAGAGCAAAACAGCAAACAACAGAAGCAAAAACAGAGAGGAAGAGAGAGCTACGAATTTCCTAAGTTTCTGGTTACAAAATAAAAGTGTTCTCTCCTCTAAAACTGATGCCCCTTCAATGCCTTAGAATATTCTACCCTAGATGCTTCCTTGGATGCTTCTTCCATGATGTGGCAGCACTTTGACAGCAAAACAGCAGCATAATTAATATTTCTGCAGCAGCAGATAGGTATGGCAGTAGCAGATAGGTATGGCAGCAGCAGAATTAATATTTCTGCAGCAGAAAAGTAACAAACAGCAGCAGAACAGCAGCAGAATATCATGGCAAAATTAATATTTCAGCCATGCTTTTCTGACCTACGAAAATTAATATTTCTGCCCAAAAATTCTGACTACATGGCATTGAATAAGAGTTCAAGTGGGCCCCACATCCAGCATATCCTAGTCAGCATCTGCATCACCCAAAAAGTGCCACATTAGTTTCCAAATCAGCATCTTTGTCCATGTCAGCACTTTTCTCTCCAAAATTAAGATTTGTAGGAATTAGATTGAGCATTTTGCAATTCAAGTTCTGAAAATATAAAATTGAAACACATTCAATCCATAAATAGTTTATACCCAATAAATTCCAAAACATAATAAAATTAGAGAATTGACAAAATTAAAGAGGCAAAAAGGACTAAAATAGGGACTAAAAAGTATATAAAAATGCCCGATATCAGTTATCAAGATGAATAATCTTATAATGCAAGGAATTAAGGAGCAAATATAAATCTACACAAATTAATTAATACTTGAGGTAAAAATCAAATATAAACGCAAAGCATTAATTAATTAACTTCAAATGTAAATAGAGTAGGGATAGAGAAAGCAAACTCAGAGATTTATACTGGTTCGGCTAATCCCAAGCCTACATCCAGTTCTCAAGAGACCACTTGAGTATTTCTACTATAATTACAAGTTTAATCCAGGTACTTGCAAACCACTACAACATAGATCTTTTCCCCCTCAAGGGTGTCTTTGCCCCTTACAATGTGTTTTCTCTCAAACACTAACTCAAGGAACCAATCATTGAGCAACTAAATTTGAAGGCTTAAGGAAAATAATGGTGGACACTCCCAAAGTGTAGATAACGTAGAAATTAAGCTCAGAATTTTTCTCTAGCAATTTAGAGAGAATGAAACTCAAGATAATATGACAGATGAACAATTGAAACTTTTACAAATGGTGTTGTGAAGTCCCCTTTATATAGTGAAACCTTGCTGCTACAGTGACTGCTTTAGTCAGAATTGCTACAGTAAGCTTCATCATCATTTTTCAACTTTTCTACAACAACCAAAAAACTTTATCAACTTTTTTCAACAATCAATATTATTTTTCAAATTTGCTACAATAAAAAGCATTCTTTTTCAAATTTTATTACAATACCCAATAAACTTTATCATACTTTTTCAACAACCAATAAACTTTATCATACTTTTTTAACAATCAAATTTTTTTTTCAAAAGTGCTACAGTAAAAAATATTCTTTTTCAAGTTATATTACAACAACCAATAAACTTTATCATACTTTCTCAACAACCAATAAACTTTATCATACTTTTTCCACAATCAAATTTCTTTTCCAAAAGTGCCACAGTGAAAGAAGTATTTTTTTTCAAATTATATTACAACAACCAATAAACTTTATTATACTTTTTCAACAATCAAATTTCCTTTTCAAAAGTGCTACAGTAAAAAGCATTCTTTTTCAAAATATATTAAAACAACCAATAAATTTTATCAAAAATCAATTTATATTACTATATATAAATATATAAAGCATTAAATATATTTGGGCCAAGAAAGATTGAATCATGCATTTGGATCAAGAAGATTAAATCATACATTTGGGCCAAGAAGATTAAATCATACATTTGGGCCAAGAAGATTAAATCATACTATTTGGGCTAAGAAAGATTAAATCATACATTGGGCCAAGAAGATTAAATCATACTATTTGGGCTAAGAAGATTAAATCATACATTTGGGCCAAGAAGATTAAATCATACTATAATTCTCACATATTTGTTATCATCAAAACTTATAGCATAATACATTAGGGCTGACACAAAGATCTTGGAAAACCCACCACAAAGTCCATAGTAATCCGTTCCCATTTCCACTCGGGAATCTCAAGCCTCTGCATTAACCCAAGTGGTCTCTAATGTTCGGATTTGACCTGCTGGCATGTCAAGCATCGAGCAACAAAATCAATCACATCTCACTTCATGCCCTCCCACCAATAAACTTATTTCAAGTCCCGATACATCTTGGTGGCACCAGGATGAACAACATATGGTGCACCGTGAGCTTCTCCTAAAATCTCTTGCTTTAAGGGTTTAATGTTTAGAACAGAAAACATCCCATTAAACCATAACACACCTTCCTCGTCCATCGAGAAACAGTATACTAATCCTTTCCTCGCCTTGTCTCTAAGCTTAACCATTTCAGCATCATTTTCCAATGTTGCCTTCACCCTTTCTACAAGGGAGGACTTAACCATCAAGTGAGCCAAGAAAGCACCTGACTCAGTAATCTCAAAGAATACCTCACTAGCCTATAACTCCTGTAATTCTTAAATCAAAGACCTCCTTACTGTGGTAATATGAGTTAAACTCCCCATCGACTTCTAACTAAGGACATTCGCTACCACATTTGCCTTCCCTAGATGGTAGAGGATAGTGCAGTCATAATCCTTCAGGAGTTCCATCCATCTCCGTTGCCTTAGATTGAGATCTTTTGGATCAAATATATATTTGAGGCTTTTGTGATCTGTGAAAATCTCATGTATTTCCCCATACAAGTAATGCCTCCAAATCTTTAAAGTAAACACTACAGCTGCCATCTCTAGATCGTGAGTAGGATAATTGAGTTCATGCCTTTTAAGCTGTTGAAAGCCATTAGCAATGACCCTATCATGTTGCATTAACACGCATCCCAATCCTACCTTTGAAGCGTCACAATATATAGTGTAACCCCCTGGTCCCGATAGTATAATGAGAATCGGTGCTGAAGTCAGACACTTCTTTAACTCAGAGAAACTTTGCTCATAAGCATCATCCTAAATATACTTAACATTCTTTCGGGTCAACTTAGTCAGTGGAAGAGCCAACTTTGGAGAAATTCTTGACAAAGCGACGGTAATACCCTGCTAAGCCAAGGAAACTATGAACTTCAGATATAGTTTTTGGTCTAAGCCATTGCTTCATTGCTTTGATCTTACTTGGATCTACATAAACACCTTCGTGGGAAATTACATTCCCTACGAATGTTACTTGACTCATCTAGAATTCACATTTTGAGAACTTAGCATATAACTAATGTTCCTTCAAAGTCTACAATGTCGTTCTTAAATGTTCTGTATGATCCTCTGAACTCTTGGAGTAAACCAGAATGTCATCAATGAAGAAGATCACAAATCTATCAAGAAAAGGTTTGAACACTCAGTTTATAAGACCCATAAATGCTGCTGGTGTATTAGTCAACCCAAATGACATTACGAAAAATTCATAATGCCTATATCACATCCGAAAGGTGGTCTTAGGTATGTCTTCCTCCTTAATCTTCAGTTGATGGTAACTAGATCTCAAATCTATCTTTGAGAAGCATTGTACCCCCTAAAGTTGTTCAAACAAGTCATCAATTCTTGGTAAAGGATATTTATTCTTTACTGTGACTTTGTTTAACTATCAGTAATCTTTGCACAATCTTAGAGAGCCATCTTTCTTCCTTACAAAGAGTACTGGGGCACTCCAAGGTAAGAAACTTGGGTAGATAAACCCCTTATCCAGTAGGTCTTGTAATTGCTCTTTAAGCTCTTTTAACTTAGTGGGTGCCATATGGTTAGAAGGAATTAAAATTGGTCTAGTGCCCGAAACCAATTCAATATTAAATTCAATATCCCTCTCCAGTGGTAAACCAAGTAGATTTTCTGGAAATACATCTGGAAATTCGCTAACTACTGGTATCTGTTCAAGACTTCGTTCCTCCTTGTCTACATCTGACAAAGGCTAGAAATCCATGACAACCTTTTCGTTGCATATGTCAAGCAGTTAATATAGATATAATGTTGTAGGGCACCTTGCTTTGGTCTCCCTAAAATATGAAATTATATCCCTCCAGTATACTAAAAGAAATGGCTTTGTCATGACAATTCAAGGTAGCATGGCACAAGGACAACCAGTCCATACCTAGATCACATCAAAGTCTGTCATACTGAGAAGCATTAGGTCTACCTCTGTCTCCATGTCTCTAACAATTATTTTACAAGAACAATATCTTAATCTAACTACTAGGGCTTCCCTCATCAATGTGGCTATGAAAAATGGTTTCTCTAGTATAATTGGCTCAACTCGAACCTCTTGGCAAATAGAGGTGACACATACGAGTGTGTAGAACCAAGATCAAACAATATATGTGTAGCTAAAGTGCCAACTAATAAAGTACCTATAACAATGGCATTGGATGCCTGGACATCCTATCAAGTCAAGGTATACACTCTGGCAATTCCTCTATCAGTTGCTTGTTGCCACGATCTCCTTGGCATTTCCCAGATCCTCTCCTAAAGCTACCTCCAGTAGAAGTGGTCAGTGTACTAGCTACTGGAGTAACTCCCAGTTGGGTGTGAGATGGGAAAATGGATCCTTGAACAGATTCAAAATTAAGTTGAGGGCATTCCTTTTTCAAGTGCCATTCTTGTCCATAATGAAAACAACTTGATATTTCTATCTTCTTGAGGCACTCTCCAAAATGGAATTTTTCACATTCTGGACACTGAGGTTTCCCTTTTCTAGCCTGAGAACCACCTATACTTAAAGAACTGTAACCACATCTAAATTCTATATGCAGTTTAGATATGCTTGCTATGGAAGGGGATGGCCTAGCAAATGTGGCTAGAGTTTGTTGCGACATGGTGAAAGGCTTTGAAGTTCCTGTATCCCCTACTTGGTCAAGAGATCTCCCAAATCTAGCCTTCTTCTTTTTCTTAAATTCTTTATCATTTTTTGATCTTATTGTCATCATACGGGCAACATCCACAGCTTATGAATAAGAAGAGTATTTTTTATATTTGGCCCTACCTATGAGAAAAGGGCTCCACGAAGTCCCTCCATAAATTTTTGTATTTTTGCCTTTTCCGAAGGAATCATCTGAGGGCATAGTCAGACAGTTTGACAAACTGAGCTGCATAGTCATCAACAGATATAGGTCCTTGTCTTAAGTATAGAAAATCCTTACCTTGATGACCGCACACTTCGTGGAAGAAACTCTTCCATAATCATACCATGAAACTCTGCCTATATAACTGGTGGTACGCCTTGGGTTCTTTCTTTCTTCAAATTCCTTCACTACTTACCTGCCCTTCCTTTCAACTAAAAGGAAATGATCTCTGCCTTTTGAATATGGGAACACCTCAGAGCATCACAAATAGCTGCACAATCATCTAGGAAACTTTGTAGATCCTCATTTGGATTTTCCTTATAAAAATAGGCGGTCTTATTTTCTGAAATTCTGACATCTTTACTTCTCTAATATTACCTCCTCTAGCTAGAAGAGATGGTGGTACAATTCTAGCTCTAATAATATGAAGTACCACTGGCGGGTTAATATGTGCTACTTATTCTCGCTTTTCTGCCTTCATTCTGTCCAACTGCTCATTTACCAAGTTGAACATTTCTACAATTACAGTGACATCAACTTGTGGGGTGACTCTGGCTCCTTTCACTCGACCACCAGTTGAGCCTTCAACATTTGGAGCATGTGAATTGTCTACATGGTTAGAAGGGTTGTCTTGCGTATTAATTGATGGAATGAAGATCCTCCCTGAGCCTATATATTCGTTATGATTTGAGGATTCCTCTGACACCATAGAGTCAAAAGTCTACATAGAGAACAAATTCTTCTCAAATCAAACAAGATTACCTTATATTAACCCACCAAGGAATAGGTTATAAAAACAAAAGACCCTATACTCTATAAGATCTTTTATGGAACCTAATCCCATGGTCATGCTGCGGCTCACGACAATGAGGAAGGGCCCACAAAGAACACTTTACTCTTTAATCTATAAGGGACCTAAAAACTGAGCTCTAATACTAAAATTTTCATATCCCAATTTTAGGCATGTGTGTAATTCTATAAACTCAAGGGTGTACCTCTATGGTATCCCATAAAATCTCTAATCAGTGCTAATGCATAATATAATTTTCCAGGAAAGAGATTTTGCATATATATATATATAAAGTTCAACATAGTGAAATAGTAAACACAAGCCAATTGTCATACAACATGATACAATTTTCCAAGCCTAGGTGACCTATAGAGATTATAGAGCATTTCTTAAGCTTTTAGATTCATAAGCCCTCCAGACAACATGGAAAGTATCCTTAAGGAATACTAATCCTCATGCAGATTTCCTTCATTCTCATCCACTGTATCTAAAAAAAATATTCAGAGAGTGTGAGTTCATCAAAACTTAGTAACTAAATGAATGTGTAATAATAAATGTGTCACAAGTACAAATATCATAATCATTATCATAATAAGAACAGTTATATTCATATCTAGGGTTTCTATACCTCTAATTTGATTTATATTCAGGGATTCAATTCCTGTTGTATTCATATTCACAACTATTACATGCATTGGTATCTTGAGGGATCAAACCCTTAACCATTCCATGTGTATAATTACATGTATTGGTATCTTGAGTCAAGTCTTCAACCATTTCATGTGTGTATTTGCATGCATTGGTATCTTGAGTCAAGCCCTTAACCATTTCATGTGTGTATTTACATTCTCAATCATAATTCTCGTCAATATAACCTTAAATCAAACAATAAATTCCATTTTCTAGCTATCATCATTAAATAGGAAATCTAATTGCAATATGAAGTGGGATTTATATTGTACTTGGAATAAAAATAAATAAAATCAGTTAGCAAAGTCATCCACTCACATAGATTTTGCATCCAAGTCACTTTTCCGAGTTACTACAGAGAAGAGCACGTAGTTGGATTTCAGGTTCTGCTACAGAGATTTTTACGAAGATCAGATATAGAAAGTCAAAGTTGCTTTTGTACAAAATACTATTCATACATACAATCACTGTTTATACGTATGAATAATATTTATGTCTATGGATATTATTCATATGTACGTATACTATTCGTATGTAGGGATACTATTCATACATATGATTACTATTCATACGTACAAATACTATTCATTTCGGGAATAGCGAACATAAGCTATAAAAGAGTACTCCAGGAAAGTTTTCAGGAAAGAAAGGTGAGTTACAATGGACACTCTCAAGTACCAAATCTTTCCCTAGCCAGACCTTTCCTAGACATATATTCTTCACAGTTTTATACTTTACTCTAATAATCAGAAAATAATTTTCAAGCAGTCGAGGATAACTCTTTTCTGATGTAGAGGATTAGTTAAAGTCACAACCACAGAGCATACTAAGAATTTAACCTCTAAATATTTACAAGAATTTAAAGAAGCATAGTATCCTCACCTTGGATCTAGACTAAGGAGGAAAGACCTAGAATTTCAGAGCCCTAATATTAGAGCAAGAGAAGTTTTGAGGAGAGAAGAGAAAAGAAACTGAAGGTGCAAGTTTAGAAGTGAAATTTAATGGCCTATTTATAGGAGAAGTCAGGGTACTATGCGCTAATAAAATATTTATTTTAATATGCGCTTTAATAATTCAGTTTATTATTCGCTAATAATTCAGTTTGGCACTATGCATTTTACTACGCAATCATGAGGCGGCTGAGTTATTAGTTACTATTAGAAACTAAAGGGAAAATTATCCTTTCTCCTAAATCTTTAAGTTTCTTTTCACCTTTGTCCTTTTCAATTTAGTCTCTAAGGGGATTTTCTCATATAAAATATTATTTTTCTCCCAGTTTCTTTCAAATTCCTCTTATGCTCAAGTCATATTTTATCCATGGGATAAATTCCATATTATAACATCCATTATACCCCACAATTTATGCAATGTATAAATGAAAATCCATATTTTCAATAATATGCATAAACAAGTATACAAAAATTAAATAGATAGGGGAATTTATTTTCTCCAAAATAAATTTATCATAATTCTTGAATACTTATAACTTTAAAATGTAGCGGGTATTACAGGGAATCTGTAGTGCAAGCACTTAAGATGAATGGCTACATTGAAAGGTTAGCAATGCTACGTTTCATGATAGATCATGAATTAAGTGTTGACTTAATTCTCCAGAGTTTACCTGATAATTATGCACCGTTCGTAATGAACTATCAGATGAATCAGATCTTATTGACTATACTAGAGTTGATCAACCTACTCAAGGTAACTAAGCCTTTTATCAAGAAAGAGAAGAAGGTTGTGATGCTGGTGGATTCTTCTAAGATTAAAGGGAAAAGTTCCAAGTATAAGAAACCCATTAAGGCTAAAGGAGGTATCAAGAAAAAGAAGGCCAAGAAGGCAAAGAAAGTTGCAATCAAAGGGACTTGCTTCCATTGTGGCAAAGACAGCCATTTTAAGAGGAATTGTAAGGCCTATCTGGAGTCCTTGAAAAAGAAAACTACATCTAATGCTGAAACTACTTCAAGTATTTTCGTTATTGAGATAAATTATGTTTCTAGTAAAACTTGTTATTAGATACCGGTTGTGGCTCACACATTCGTACTGATATGCAAGGCTTAAATAACAGTAGACAGCTGACTAGAGGATAGGTGGACGTATAAGTTAGAAATGGAGCAAGGCTACATTAGCTATAGGAACTTATGTATTGCCTTTACCTAGTGGTTTAATTTTAGAATTAGACAACTATTATTTCGTTCCATCCTTGATTAAAAACATTGTTTCAATTTTGAGTTTGAATATAAAGGGTTTTCATTTAACATTTAGTAACAACTATTGTCACGTAATGTTATATGATATTCTTTATGGCATTAGAACATTATGCAATGGGATTTATGTATTAGATACATCTAACCCAATTTTCAATATAAAAAATGATAACCCTAAAAGCCTAAAACAAGATAATCAACTAACCTCATATTTATGGCATTATCGTCAAGGTCATATAAGTGAGAAATGCATGAGTAAGTTATGCAAAGGAGGTGACTTAGGGTCATTTGATTATACAGGATATGATACATGCATCTCTTACTTAAAAGGCAAAATGAATAAATCACCTTTTAGTGGAAAAAGTGAATGTGCAACTGACTTATTGGGTCTAATACATATCGATGTATGTGGACCAATGTCAACACACGCTAGGAGTGGTTATGCCTACTTTATTACCTTTATCGATGACTATTCTAGATATGGGTATGTGAATCTAATGAGATGAAAATCTGAGGACTTTTGAGAAGTTTAAAGAATTCAAAAATGAAGTAGAGAAACAACTTGGTAAGGGTATCAAGACACTAAGATTTGATTGAGGTGGTGAATACTTAAACTAAGAGTTTCAAGATTATCTTAGGGATAATGGGATATTGTCCCAATGGACTTCACCTTACATGCCACAGCATAATGGTGCAAGTGAAAAGAGAAACCAAACCTTGTTAGACATGGTTAGGTCTATGATGAGTCATGCAGAGCTCCCTAAGTCCTTTTGGGGCTAGGCACTCAAGATCACTATTTACATCCTGAACAGAGTCCCAACCAAAGTAATTGATGATACTCCATTTGAGAAATGGTATAACAAGAAACCCATCTTATCTTACTTGAAGATATGGGGTTATCTAACTTACGTGAAGTGAACAATGTTAGATAAACTTAAGGCAAAATCTGACATATGTCTATTTGTGGGATACCCTAAGGAAACAAGAGGATATCAATTCTACCACACTTTGGAACAAAAGGTGTTTTTTTCAAGGCATTAGAGAAAGGGTTTCTCTTAATGGAAAACAATGGGAGTATGATTGAACTTGAGGAAGTTTAAGATACTCAAGAAGACATAGAACAAGTGCCTGCTCAAGAGTTGATAGACATAGAACATCTACCAGCTCAAGAGCTAGGGCCTTTAACTCCTTCAAGAAAAGAAATAACCAAATCTTCCACATAAGCACAAATGCTTTGTAGATCTAGTTGGGTACATAGGGCTCTTGAGAGATATGGATTTCTCATAAGTAAACCCAATGATGTAGTACTTATAGAAGATGAGAAACCTACGACCTATAAAGAAGTTCTAAAGAGTTCAGAATCTAATAAATGGTTTAACATCATTAAATCAAAAATGGATTCCATGTATGACAACCAAGTATGGACTTTGGTTGATCTACCTGAGTGGATTAAGCCTATCGGGTGCAAATGGGTTTTCAAGAAGAAAACCAACATGGAAGGTAATGTTGCAACCTATAAAGCAAGGTTGGTTGCAAAGGGATATCGTAAAAAACAAGGTGTTGATTATGACAAAACCTTTTCACCAGTAGCCATGCTTAAAACCATTAGGATACTCCTGGCTATAACAGTTCTTTATGATTATGAGACCTGACAAATGGATGTGAAGAAAGCTTTCCTCAACAGAAACCTGACTGAGGATGTATATATGATACAAGGATATATATATGATACAACCCGAAGGATTCACATCCAAAGATGGCAACAAAGTATGCAAGCTTCAGAGATCCATCTATGGATTGAAGCAGGAATAATTTGATGAGACAATAAAAAAGTTTAGTTTCTTCCAAAATCCAGATGAACCTTGTGTGTACAAGAAGGCTAGTAAGAGTGTAGTAGTATTCCTTGTATTGTATGTAGATGACATACTATTCATAGAAAATGACATTTCTATCCTTCGGTCTGTGAAGATTTGGCTTCCTAAGAATTTCTCCATGAAAGGCCTTGGAGAAGCAACCTATGTATTGGGGATAAGGATCTATAAAGATAGATCTAAGAGGTTGCTTGGTCTTTCACAGTCTACATTCACAGATAGATGCTAAAGAGATTTATCATGGAAGACTCCAAGAGAGGATTCATTCCCATGACACATAGGATTACACTCTTAAAGCCTATGTGTTCGAAGACATAGGATGAAAGAACTCGTATAAGTTTGATCCCTTATGCCTCAGCCATGGAATCAATCATCTATGCTATGTTATGTACTAGGCCCGACGTATCATACGCTTTGAGTGTCACGAGCAGATATCAGTCAGACCATGGTGAGGGTCATTGGATGGCTATTAAGAATATCCTTAAGTAATTAAGAAGGACAAAGGATTTATACTAAATATATGGAGAAGGAGATCTCAAGGTAAGCAGGTATATAGATGCCAGCTTTCAAATAGACAGGGATGATTCAAGATCCCAGTTAGGTTACATATTCATATTAAATAGAGGTGCAGTTAGTTGGAAAAGTTCTAAGCAAGAAATGACTGCAGATTCTACCACCGAAGCAGAGTACATTGCATCGTCTGAGGCAGCAAAAGAAGAGGTTTAGATTAAGAAGTTCATCACTGAACTAAGAGTACTTCCCAACATTGTTTATGCAATACCGGTCTATTGCGACAACAATGGAGCTATTTCACAAGCAAAGGAGCCTTGGTCTCATCAGAAATCTAAATAGGTACTATGCCGGTACTACTTGATTAGGGAGATCATTGGTAGAAACGATGTGAAAATAAAGAGAGATCCCCCTGATAGGAATCTAGCTGATCTGTTAACTAAGCCACTACCCCAGTCTAAGTTTGAGACACACACACACGCCTATGGTATCAGAAACAAAGGCGATTAGCTTTAGAGTAAGTAGGAGATTGTTAGAAAGGTACTCTAAAGGCAATCACCTTTAGCATTAGATGTACAAACTCAGTTATTAATTCAAAGAGGTTTTCTTCGCTATTTATGTTTATATTCATAAACTCAAGATTAGATCGTAATATAAGTAATGAAGTCCATGACACAAAAACATAGCATGAGGGAAATTATGATGACGATCATAATGTGAGATTCTTATTATGTTTAATTATGTATGTATCTAAACTATCCCTAGTTGTAGGATCACTTGAGACTAGACATCAGTGATCCGAACAAACTAGTACATGTTTTGCTTCTTGATTTGATCAAATAGCTATCCTCATAAGTTGTAAGCATGAGATGTTTTGAGTAAACATGTGAATGCTTGTTAATGGTAACAGGTACATTGGATGACCTATATGAGACATTACATGGATACCTATTCAAATGTCAGTGATAAGTCTAATAACAACTAACAATACAAGTATCCTTGGACTTAAGGAACTTAAGTTATCTTGGATATGGATCCTGTGTTTTGACTCCATTCCTTGTTACCCATGGGTCGCTCTTAGGGTGGTGATTAGGCACAGCATGAAGTATTCGAAGATATTTGAGTAGTCAATGAGGATTCACCACTCCTGATAAAAGGAAGTATACCCATGACCACTTGTCGGGATAATCGCTAAGAAGTCTTTAGCCATAGCATACTTGCCATAAAGGTGGTCTTTAGTGACATAGTTTAAAGCGATTGATCCTACAGGACAATGAAATGACTACTTGGGCTAGACTTGATGTAATCAAGTATAGTGGGAGTTGACACATAGGTCTACTCTGAACCAAGGGGTTATAAAATGGTGAAATGACACATTACATAGACAAGCTTTAGCTGCATAAAGGTTTAAAATGAAACAACTGACTTTCTGGTTAATTGGGGGTCATGATGTGTTGCTACATACCACTCATGATCTATTTACAATCAAGTGTTGATTGTAAATAGATAACATAGTTGGAAACCTAATAGGTCACATATGTAGAAATTCACTAAGAATGTGAAACGGGCTTGAGGATTTGATCATAAATTGGAGAATTAATTAAAAGGAGATAAGAGATAAAAGGAATAGGAATATGTTCCTATTCCTACCCAAATAAGGAAAGGCCCAAATGAGAACCTCTTGGCCACTTTCTCTCAAAGAGGTTGGGCTTCTTAAGGTGGCACCTTAAGAAGCCGAATAATGGAATGGCGTCCACTAAGAGAATTAGGGCTTTAGGGTTTGAGGTAGTACCTATTACTTTAAGAGTGATAGTGAAAGCCACACGCTATCAATTATTGAGAATCTTGTTTAGGAAAACACCCTTGTTTTCTTCTCCTTCATCCAAGAAGGTTTTCCCTATAGCTTCCTTGTGCTTGCTAGCACAAGAATGAGAAGGAATCCCATTACCTGAAAAGGTTTTTTCTTAGTGTATATCATATAGATTACCATTATAGGTATCTCATTTTGGATACTTATTTGGTTTAAAGAGGTTGCTGCACTACAAGAGGTATTTTTCTTTGTCTTTATTACTTGGTCAATGTAATGGTAATATAGGTTGATCCTTTGGTGAATGGGTTTTAGAGAAAAAGTTTTAAATTCTGCTACATTCTATGATCTCTAAAACCCTAGAAATATATGCATGTGCTTCATACTAACTTGCCATTCCTTTAGAGTGCCAAGGTGAATTACTAAGAAGGAGTTTACTCCTTTTTCCACATAGTCTTACATATACACATGTGATATCTCACTTTATACAGCCTCTTTTGAAGGATCATTACATAATAAAGTAAATTATTATGTGCAACATTTCTATGAACATCATAGATGGCATTAACTAATCCCATTGAGAGATTTGTTTTCTAGCTAACTTAATGAACCATAGCTAAATGATATTTCATGCTTACTTAAGTAGAGTCAACTACTTACCTGGAATCTGAGCTAATCTTGATGCTTTTGTGCCTTGTTGAAGGGGTTTACTAGCTCACAGAGCCTTGGAGCCAATTGTTATCAACCATGCCTGAAAGGAGGACTTTAAAGAAACGCAAGATAGAAAGAAAAATACCATGTTCTTTTGCTGCAATGCCAGAAGTTGTGGCATCTCTGCCAACCACCGCTGTAGTGGTGGTTACTACAATCCACTGATGTAGTGGTGGTTTTCATTGTTGCAGTGTGGATTACAGTAGCCACCTTTGCATAAGTTCAAAAAATATCCCCTTTTTGACTTTCCTTAGATTCTTAATAATTTTTCACCAAAATTAGATATTCTTTCCATGGTTTTACTCTATCATTGAGTAGGAAACATAAACACACTTGAATCATGGATTCAAACCAAGAATCAAAGCTAAATCCTTGAAATTTCCTCAAAAACCCTAGTTTTCTCTCTTTTTTGTCATCAATTTCTAACCCACTATTTCATTGTTTTTAATCGTAGTTTCTACAAAATTCATGCTCTAAATTGTTCAACAAACATCCAAGAAGGTTTCTAGATCATTAATCTAGCTTAAAATTTCCCAATCACCAAAGATTCATCAATATCTTACCCTAAGGTTTTGCTATATGAAAATTAGAAAGGAGAAGAGGAATTTCAACTTACCTAAAGCCTTGAAGCTTCTTTAGTAGGGGAAGGAGGTCGTGGGTGGCTGAAGTTTCACCAGAGATGGTGGTGGAACCATCCTTGAGGCTCCTCTTGGCCATAGAGATGAGAGACATATATGGGAGAAGGAGCAAACAAGAGAGACGGTTGAAAATGTGGGGAGAGGTAAGAATGAGTGTAAAATTCTAATGTGTGTGTGTTTATAAAAAAAGATGGTGGGGCTTGCTTTCCTTTGAAAATAGTCCCTCTTAAAGGAGCAACTTAATTAGGACTTCAAGAGAAAACTTTAGGATATCTTTTAAAATAATCCGTAGGGCTACCGACCTTACCTTAGTAAAACACAACACATACACACCAACATTCCCATTTCCCAACATCTTTCATTGAAATACCAAAATCTCATGCTTTTTTCACTTTGGTCACTCTTTATGCCTCATACACTGCTATGGCTCTTTTTCCACATATCTCGTGGCACCGCCTTCACAATTTAAGCTCATCAAGCCCTTTTATCTTTCAAGGATCCTTACTTGTCCCAATCACATAGGATTATTTCTTTTCCTTTTAACTTTAGTCCTCTTCTCACTACTCAAGCTTTTTCTTAATTTCTCTTTTGTTCATGGAATATTTCCAGGCTTGCAAAATAACCTTTCTTGATTACCTCGTAATACCTAGGGTATTACAGTAGCTATTATTGTAGGCAAAATCAATGGGTGGCAAGTGATTCTACTAACTTTCACCAAAGTCCAGCACATATACTGTCAGCATATCCTCTAAGGTCTGGATTGACTTTTCAGGTTGACCATCTGTCTAAAGGTAAAAGGTAGTGCTCAAGTTCACTCTAGTACCCAATGCCTCCTGAAAGTTCACTGTGGAGCTTCACTATCTCCTTGACATATAGTTGAGCAAGCCTTACTATATTGTAAGTGGTGTTTACGGGGAAGAAGTGCACCGATTTAGTTAGTCTATCCACAGTGACCAATATCAAATTGTACCCCTTTGGTGATTGGGAAAATCCCACCATAAAGTCCATGGTAATTCATTCCTACTTCCACTCGAGAACCTTAAGCCTTTGCATCAACCCGGGCAGTCTTTGGTGTTCGACTTTTACTTGTTAACATGTCAAACACTAAGCTACGAAGTTGGTTACATCTCGCTTCATCCCTTCCCACCTATAGACTTGTATCAAATCTTGATAAATCATGGTGGCACCAGGGTGAACCACATATGCTAAACTATGAGCTTCCTCCATGATTTCTATCTTCAAAGGCTTGACATTTGGAACACATAACCTTCCTTCAAACCATAGTACACCCCCTCGCCCATCGAGAATCCCCATGCCAAGCCTTCTGTTGCATTATCCTAATTTTAATCAACTCGTGATCATCCTCCAACACCATTTTCACCCTTCTCATCAAAGAGGACTTCGCCTTTACATGAGCCAAGAATGCACTCGAATTGGTGATTTCAAAGTACACTCCACTGGCTTCTAACTCCTATAATCCTTGAATCAAGGGCCTCCTCACTATGGCAATATGGGCTAAACTCCTTAGAGCCTTTTGGCTTAGAGCATCTGCCACAATGTTTGCTTTTCCCAAATGGTAGAGGATGATACAATTATAGTCCTTTAGGAGCCCCATCCACCTTCGTTGCCTCAAATTAAGATCTCTTTACTAGAAAATATATTTGAGGCTATTGTGATCAGTGTATATCTCGTATGTCTCCCTGTATAGGTAATGCCTCCAAATTTTCAAAGCAAATACCACAGCTTTCATTTCCAAATTGTGAGTGAGCTACTCAAAAAGCATAAGCAATGACTTGACCATGCTGCATTAACATATATCTCAATCCCACTTTTGGGGCATCATAGTATACAATGAAACCCTCGATCCAGTAGCCAAAATGAGAACGGGTGATGAAGTTAGACACTCCTTCAATTTTGTGAAGCTCTCCTCACAAGCACTGTCCTAGACATACTTCACGTTCTTTTGGGTCAACCGAATAAGTGTGGCAGCTAGCCTAGAGAAATCCTTGACAAAGTGGTGGTAATATCTTACTAACCTGAGGAAGCTACGAACCTCAGTTACTGTTATTGGCCTAGACCACTGCTTAATTGCTTCCACTTTCTGGGGTCTACTTGAATCCCTTCTCTCAAAATTACATACCCCAAGAATGTTACTTGACTCATCCAGATTTTACATATTTAGAACTTAGTATAGAATTGGTGCTCCCTCAATGTTTGCAGCATCGTTCTCAAATGTTCCGCATGGTCCTT
Organism: Biancaea sappan; assembly: GCA_037074585.1. Classification (NCBI taxonomy): domain Eukaryota; kingdom Viridiplantae; phylum Streptophyta; class Magnoliopsida; order Fabales; family Fabaceae; genus Biancaea; species Biancaea sappan. The sequence goes on from CM073498.1 coordinate 53,050,131, forward strand.
CGGATCCTTGGAATATACAAGTATCTCGTCAATGAAGATGATCACAAATTTATCAAGGAATGGCTTAAACACCCTGTTCATCAAGTCTATATAAGTCGTTGGGGCATTGGTTAACTCAAAAGACATTACCAAAAACTTATAATGCCCATACCGAGTCAGGAAGGCGGTTTGGGTACGTATTCTGCCTTAATTCTGAGTTGATGATACCTAAATATCAGGTCTATGTTCGAAATGCACTGTACTCCCTAAAACTGGTCAAACAAGTTGTTGATCCTTGGTAAAGGATATTTGTTTTTCACCGTGACTTTGTTTAACATTTGCTAATCTATGCATAGCCTTAGGGAGCCGTCTTTTTTCCTCATAAAGCATACTGGGATGCCCCATGGTGAACAACTCGGGCAAATGAACCCCTTATCTAGCAAATCTTGCAATTGCTTCTTGAGTTCCTTCAACTCAATGGGCTCTATATGATATAGAGGATTGAAATTGGTTTAGTACTAAAACAAACTCAATATTAAATTCACTGTCCTTCTTTGGTGATAACCCGGGAAATTCTTTCGAAAATTCACTAACCACCGATATTTGTTCTAGGCTGTGCTCCTCCCTTTTAACATCCTTGACAAAGGCTAGAAACCCACGGCAACCCTTCCTTAACATTTCTCAAGCACTCATCCCAGATATCATGTTGCAAGATACCTCACTCCGGTCCCCTTGAAATACAAATTCACACTCCCCCAACATGTTGAATGTAATGGCCTTGTCATGACAATTCAAAGTAACATCCCAAAAATTTATTATTTCATTAATATTTAAGAAAATTAAATTTAAGAAAATTTCATTAAGGAATTCCTAGAGAATTATAAATTATAAAAGAAATGATTAAATAATAAATAAAATATTTCTACTAATTTCCTATTAGGTAATTTAATAATTAAGAGGTTGTGTGTATAAAATTAATTAAAATGTCAATTGACCAATGATGATAATATATATATATAAATATACATATAGTTGTACCTGTAAGTGCTTGTGGTAACCCATGATTAGAAGGAACATGATAATATATATATTTATATAGCTTGAATCAAGTGGTGCAGCCATGTTCTCGGTCATCGATCATGAAAGAATATATATATATATATATATATATATATGTATCTATGTATCAACAAATAGAAAAGAAGATATCATGTTAGCAAAATCCTTAAGATTCAACATTCTCGGCTAGGAAAGAAGAAAATATAGCAATAAAGTGTCCACATTCTCAGTTAGGAAAGAAAACTTTGACATCATTAACCTTCATGATTTTTTGGTCAGCCTTTCCACCCTGTAAAACACCAGCGTCTACACCCCCATCTCCATCTATAAATAACATAGCCTTCTTCCCTTTCCTTGCACTCATAACCGAGAGAAAGAGAGACAGAGGGAGAGAGAGAACTCTGTTTTTTTCTACATGAAAATAGGGAGATTTTTCCACCCCATGAAGTGTAGCCGAGAGGGAGTTTTAGTAGTGAGAATACTAGAAATCTTCTAGGCATCAAAAGAATAGAATTTAGTGATTGAATTAGTGGATTTTCAACAGATTGTTTTAGCTTGAATCGAGGAGGAGAAGTAAAGCCCGAAAACATAGCAAGAAACATGACGTGAGTTTTTCAATTTTAAAACTTGTTTTGGTTCATTTTCTTTCATGATTCTGGTCTAAAATGATATATTGAATCTTCAAATAGGTTAAAATGAAATTTTGGGTTGATTTGGAAGCCAAACCAAGGAGAAAAGAAGAGAAAAGCCATGACAGTAAATTATAGGGACTAAACAGTAAAAATTGAAAAGTTTTTTAGGGTTGATTTAATTTCGAAACAAAATATATTCTTAATCTAGGTAACTAGATGAAGTGAAATATGAGCTCAAATCAAGTGTAAAAGGAAAATTTTGATCAAGGACCTAAGTGAATAAAAAAGAAAAGGATTTGGTAAATGACGAAATTGAAGCAGAATTTAGTTTAAATTAAATTTATGGACAAGACAAATAGGGACTAAACTGAAAATTAATTTTGAACTAATAAACCAAGTGAAAAATAATATATTTTGATTAAATTAGTTATATATATATATTGATATTATATATATATATATATATATATATATATATATATATATATATATATATATTACGACTATATATTGTATAAGAATATCTTATGTTTTATATTTTATATATCTCATATTTTATTTACATATATCCTAAATATTCTATACATGTTTCTTTAAATTAAACTAAGTCATATAAATATATGTGTTTACTAAATTAGATATATATGTACATGTTATTTAACTAAATTAAAGCATATATATGATTATTTATTTAAGTATAAATATATGTACATATTTGATTATCTGATTAAACTATACATATTTGTGTGTGTACATATATATATATATATATAAAACTGATCAAAATTATTATGTATATATAAGTATATATGTAAGTGTATATGTTTATTTGAGAAAGCAAATTATGTATATATAAGTTTATTTAAAATTATATACATGTATATGTTTATTAAATAAACAAATTATATATGTATATATGTTATTTCACTAAATTAGTAAAGCTTGTAAAGAAATCATTGTATGAGGATTTAATTGAAAATAAGATAATTTAATAGGATATTAGATGAAAAATTATTTTGTATAATTTAATTAGAAAAATGACCCAGGAATTTTAGTTGAGATTATGAATTTATCTAAGTTAAATTCATTGGGTTAATTTAAAGGGGTTAGTATTTTAGAATCTTTATTATAGAATTTTTGTAAGGACTATATGAATTGGTTTGTTTAGGCCAAAATCTGAGTATAATCTCAGGAGACTTGAACAGCTGAACAAGCTAGGAATGATTTTCTGCAGCCAGGTAGTTCTAGCATTCATAAAAGCAAATTTCATTCCAAGTTTCTCCTATGAATATTATGAACTTCCATGATCATATATAAATTACATGGCGATTAGACTCTATTCCAAAAGTAGAGAATAGAGGTTACGTTGGTTCCGCAAGTAGAGAACCCACACATGTTCCACAGATAGAGAACAAAGCACAATTACTTGAGACCCAGAAATTGTGATCAAAGCTTCAAATTTCGCAAGGTGAATTGAAATGAACTTCTTGACGTGTGATAATGATAATGATAATGATGATTTATAATTGCCTATATATTCATGGATGAGTTTATGAACTTATTATGCTTTTATGACTAGGATGATTTCTTTTGGAAATGTTTTATTAAATTAAAATGCTAGCTACTGAGATTTTTATCTCATAGTTTTTCCTCTTTTGAACTAATCATTCTAGGGACTCAGAGGATAAAAAGGCTATGTCAAGATTTTAAGAGGGAAATCAAGGTATTGCTAGATAGCCTAGAAGAAGTTTGAAGAGAGTATGTGATCACCTCCTTTATGTTGGGAGCGTGATTGTGTAAATTAAGATATAAATTATTTTGTTAAAAACATTATTTTGAATCTACGTAATAGTTTAATTAAGAGAATTTTTAATCTATCCTGAGTGTTCAAAATAAAATTTAGAAAAAAATTCAATAAAATTGAGGACGTTATAGCATGGCATGAGGATAGTCAATCTATGCCTAGAATTACATCGAAATCAGTTATATCAAGGAGCATGAGGTTTGCCTCCATCTCCATTCCCCCTATAGTTACTTTACAAGAACAGTACCTCGATCTCACAATAAGGACCTCTTGGTAAACAAAGGCGACACAAATGAGTGCGTGGAACTAGAATCAAATAGAACATGGGCATCAAATGAACCAATCGGTAAGATACCTATAACTACTACATTTGATACTTACATATCGTGCCCGGTCAAAGCATAGACTCTAGCAGTCCCTCTGCTAGTTGTCGTGTTCACAGCCTCCTTGACCCTTTCCAGAACCTCTCCCCATACACCTCTAGCAGAAGTGGCCGGTGCTTAGGCAACAAGTGCAACTCTAGACTGAGCATGGGAAGGGTAGATCAATCGTTGGTTGGATCCAAATATGAGCTGGGGGCATTTTCTCTTAAAGTGAACCACTTAGCCATAATGAAAGCAACCTTAACCTACCCCCTCGCGAAGCATTCACCCAAATTGTACCTCCCACATTCTAAACATTGGGGCCTCCTTTTTCCCCCTGTGAGCCCCCACAACTAGAATATGTGTAAGCTCCTTAAACTATGAGTAGGTCTTAGACACACTAGCTAAAGATAGTGTTGGTCCAAAGGATACAACCGAGGCAACCTGAGTAGTAGTAAGAGGCTTAGAGGCCCCCAAGTTCCCTCCCTGACTAATAGGCTTCTTATCCAGTTCCTCTTCTTCCTCTTGTTATGCTCTTCTCTATTATTTGCCCTGGCTTCCATCCTTTGGGTGGTGTCGACGATTAAAGTCTCTATTTAGGCACCTACTTAAGTAAAAAGAGAATCACGAAGGCCCTCAATAAATCTTTGAATCATTTCCTCTTCAGTGGGCAACATGTGAAGAGCATATTCTGTCAATTTGACGAGCTGGACATCATACTCATTGACGGTTATGGATCCCGACCTCAGATGCTCAAACTCTCCAGTTCTAGCTACTCGCACTCCTTGGAATGAATTGATCCATAAAGGTCTTGTGGAATTCTCCCCACTCGATCGATGAAACACCTTGGTTCGCCCTTTCTTCCAAGTCTTCCACCACCTATTGGCCCTCCCCCTTAGTTGAAATGAAATTATCTTCATCTTCTGAAGATCAAAACACCCCACAACATCATAAATCTTCTCACAATCATCAAGGAAATGTTGTGGATCGTTTGGGGTCTTCTCCGAAAAAAGTAGGCAGCCTCATCTTCAAGAATTCTGACATCTTGATGTCTCTTAGGTAGTGCTTGAGGCATTGGCCTAACATTAGCAATAGGAAGGGACAATGGTGGATTTGTGGTCGTCAGTTGTCCTTCCCATCTTGCCTCTATTCGATCCAACTGACTAGTGAATGCATCGAACATCTCCATAACCACAGCTACATCAATATGAGGGGATGCTTCACCCTGTCTTGCAAGACCTTGAGTTGAGCCCCTAACATCTTAGGCATACTCGCTCTCCGCATGCTCTGAAGAGACATGTTGTTCATTCACGAAATACTGCTCGTGCTCAGATTCACAAAATACTCCATGCTAACTCCACTGAGGAATAAGTGACAAAAAGAGACACAAAAACTCTATAAGACCTTTTATGGAACCTTGTCCCACGATCATGTTGCGGTTCATGACAATGAGGAAGGGCCCACATTTACTCTGTAGTCTATAGGAGACCTAAAAACCTAACTCTGATACTATTTTATCATGACTTGGAAATCGGGCATGTCATTCACTCATAACTCCCAGGGTGTTCCTCCTTGGTACCCTAGAATTCCCTTAAAACAACGATAGATTCATAGAATAATATCGATAAACAACTTATCATTTTCCAACAAAACGAATTTCCATTCATCCTTACACATAATTAATTGTAATACTCTCAATCTATTCCCCAAATCCCATATCATGAGGAAAGTTCAAGACGACATGCAAATATAAATTACAGCCAAAATCATAATGTACTACATACAGAAAGGATCTAAATGGCCTACATGATTATAGAGCTTTTCCTAGGCTTCCAAAAATAGTTCCATGAACCCACCAACAAAAATGGAGCATTTCTATCGAAATGCCACTACTCCTCCTCCCCAATTGCCAATCTAAAAATGTTAATGCAGAGGGTGTGAGTTCATCAAAATTTAATAAGCAAAATAATGTGCAAAATAAGGAGATAACATCTCAAGTACAATACTATTGCTTACCATTGTACCTTGAATGAATGTTGTAATTACTTGCACACATAAATATATACATATATCAAAATAAACCATGTATAAGTAATCACATAATCTCCTCTCATGAGTTTGCATTCACACGAGTTTTCCTTCTTAGGGCTTTAACCTCGGGACTTACCTTCCCTAGTTAATACCACTCAAGAGGTTTAGGTTAGGGGTCTACATTCCCCTAATCCCATTCCCAAGTTTCATTGACCTAGATCTACCTATCCAAGGACTACTCATTCGGGTTTTGCCATAGGTCTACATTCCTACGGCAAAGTCTCTTCCCCATGTACACCAATATATCACAAAAAATTCACAAAACACTTACGCAGACCATATATTGAACATACCTGTCCTATTGACATTCTCACATATATAGTGAACTCAAGCATCCTAGTTAATACAATTAACTGAAGATCAAATTCATTTATCAGATACAATTGGTGAAGGATTAATATTGTACACTTAGAAGGAAGACATAGTTTAGCAAGGTAACTCACTCACCTCGATGCCAAATAGGTTTTACTGTACGATAAGATGGCTTAAAAAGGAAAAGGCTTCCCAAGATATAGAGTTGATCCCTATCAAATAAGCATTCCAGAGAGAAGAATTGATTAAAATCTCTAAATACAAACTAGGCAGCAACCAGTTGACTGTCTTCTTCCAAGTAGTCGACTGGTTAGATATTGACAAGTATGACCTAAGAGCAACCAATCAACTGGTGATGCCTTACTAGTCGACTAGTGTATCTTTACCAAGATTGCCATTTCTACCCAAAAGCAATCGATCAACCAGTGTTACCCTACCAGTCGACCAGTGTGTCTCAACTAGGCCTGGACAGAGAACATAGGAGTAGCTAATCAACTGCTTCTAACTTAACAGTCGACTGGTTGCCTGCAGCTGCTAAATTATGCCACCTATTTCCACACTCTCCACCCAATGCCACTTCTCCTTAGTTCTTGCTTTTCTTTGGGACCCAAGGAGTGTCCCTAACCCAATTAAAACCACCAAACTCAAGGAAAGGGTTTGGCTTCAAGTTCCTCAAATTTCTTTCAAACTTCCAAAATGCTTTCTAAACTATTTGGGACCAAGAAGCCAACCCCTTCTCTTTTGAATGCTTCACAAATCAATTTCCATCATCCAACCAAGAAGAAAATGGCAAGAACATGGTTTCCAAAATTAACCAACAAAAACCCCAAATTTTTTTATTCCTAAGGTTCCTGTTTGTGTGAAAATGAAGGGGATGGTGAGGATAGAAACTTACCTCTCACTCTTAGGGCTCCGGTGAATTGGAATGTGGCTAGAAGGAGGGACGGTCACTAGAGGAAATGGTCAGTAGGAGTTATGGGGCTTGAGTGAAGGTGAGAGATAGGTTAAGAAACTTCCTTGGTTGTCTTGTGTGTGTCGTGAGAATGATGAAAAAAGGAAGTAAAAAGTGTTTAAGTTAGCTATATGGGTCACTGAGAATGATGAAAAAAGGAAGTAAAAAGTGTTTAAGTTAGCTATATGGGTGTTCAGTGACCCATGGGTATCCACCCATCAAAAAAGGGAAACTATCATGACCCTAACCGGGTACATGACCGGCGCAGATGATGCCTTGATTACACCACTGCAAGCCTAACTCCCCTTAACCTAAACCGCTTTTAGTTTCTTTAACAATACATTTCAAAATTTTATTTCTTCCACAAAGAAAAGAAAATCAAAATTAAATCTTATTTATACAAATTCATGAACACATTCACAAAACAATTCCATGTAATTATATACATCAAGCAGCGTAACCTACCCGATTATAGAGCCTTTTTAGAATATCCTAATTAATTACATAAATAAAAATCTATCTAAGATGATATCATACCCTGAACTAAGGGGAGGTCTCCGAGTACATGCACCACTAGATAGTAGGAACCACCAAACCTAAAACTGTGAGGGGGTGAGTCCAAACCACGAGACTCACCATAAAATCCCTACCTATCTACAAACACAAAATAGGGTACTATAACACTAAAGAAAATGATAATACAAAATATAAATTCATGCAAACTAATTCAACATGTATTTAAATTGACTTTTACCAGCTACATGCATTTATTCCATATTTGTCCTATCCGATACAAAGAAGTCATTTATACCATTTAACTTTAGCCATGCCCCATTATTTAGTAACCGATAATAATTCTCATACATAAGAGAACGATCACACCATTAAAACAATTCCACACTTGGGTTGGTAGCCAATTGACTTCTCAGCAACTTAACAGTCATAACGCACCAACCATGTGTGTGAAGCAATGTAAGACTAAGGATGTCGAAGCCTAACCATATAAAAATCACACAGAAGTCAGAAGCCAGTCGATTCCTCAACAATTCAATGACCACAACACATTGGCCCTATGCATGTGGCAACATGAAACCAAGGACATCGAAGCCCGACCGTAAACACATACACATAACACGCAATGCGTACCATAGGCTTTCACACTCTTGTAACTACACTCATTTTATTCCCATTTTCAAATAACCATTGTATTCCCATCATACTCATTTACACAATTTAATATCAAAACAACAGTACATATATAACATAATAACATAGTCACAATTCAAAATATCATTGTACATGGAACTTAGTCATAACGAATTTACTATATATACTTACACTTTGTTCCCACATGTTTCAGAATTTCATAAGAATGGTCACATAAAGTTACTCCTACAAGAATAAATTTACTTTCTCTATAATTTAGCCAATTAGCCTTCTTCATTTATTTATGGACATTTGAGCCACTACAAGAATGAGTACATTCATATTCATTGACAATAATTCCGACATTTATTACTTATGTAAACTTTACATAATATGAGTGAAGTTGTATGAGTCTTTGCAAGATCTTCCTTTAATATAATCATACACCATCATGCAATAAATAGGAAATCACTTACGCTAATCACTCCTACATTTGACAACAAATGTTTGCTAGCACATATGCTTTCCAACCAAGCACATAAACCTCAAGAATTCTTATTAGTTACAAGAAGATATACTTATCAAACTTGAATTTTTCCCTTTTTTGTTTAATTCATGTATAATATTCATGATCTTGAGGACTTAGCTCATATTTAATTCGTGATGACCTAGTTTGGTTCATGTAGTCTCCACAATGCAACACTTCTAATAACATTACACAAACAAACATATAAGGTAGGAAAAGTATTCCCTCACCCTATCTTAGTCCCCTTACCAACTTCACCACCTTAAAGAAGAATTTGCAAGTTCTAAGAAGGCCAAAGAAGCTCTAATATATTCCCCTGCACATAGGGTCCAAGGAAACATGAGAAAAAGGGGTCAAAACACAACTTTGGGGAAAGGTACAAGTACTGACACCTATGGCACCACAAAACAGAGGCTCAGGTAGTTGGTGCCTTGGGTGCCCATCCTGGCACCCAGGGCAGCAGCCCCTGAAGCCACTAGTTTGGGCTAGCTCAGGGAGCGTAGAGCACCAAAGCTAGTGGCTGGATAGATGCAAACCTTTACTGATTAGCTCCTAAAAATGTGCCAAATCAATCCTTTCGGTTCCAACCACTTCAAGGGTTCATCTAGGATAGTTCTAAGCAAAATAAGACACTCTAAAGTAACCATAAAACTTAGAAATTTAGAGCTGCATTCAAGGAGAAAAGATTTCTAGGAAAATTAGTCTCAAACTCATCCTTTCAACAACTTGAGTTTCCTTCCAAAGATTAACTATTTCAACAATGGTTTTCTCCTAACAACACCTTAGCACACTTATATTGCACCAATTTATCAATGAGAGCCATATACTCAAATTTCCCCAATTTCCTCATGAAAAGAAGGGGAGAGGAAAGAAAGAGAACTTTTAGGAAAGGAACTCTACCTTGAGGGAAGATTAAGATGATGATGGAGAAGCCAAAAATTTCCCATAGCTTCAATGTTATGTGTTGTTGCAATTGGTCGACTGAGAGAGAGGGGAGACGCGTGAGAGAAGAAAGGAAATGCCTTAGTGGAGACATGAGTGTGTATATATAAGTCAAGGCATAAGTAGGGCCCACTACTTCTCCTTTCAAATTGGTCCGTCTAGGGGAAAATTCTTTTAAATTAAAACTTACAAGATGTAAGAAATTTTTAATTTATTAGTAGGACACCCAACCATAATTTCTTAGGATCACATAGCATCACATCTAAATTTTCACCAAAACCCCAAGGCTTCACATTCATTCACTTTAGTCTCTCTCCGTGACTCGCATCTATTTTAGCCTCAAGTTTAATAGTTTTAAAGCAATGGTCTCAAAGGTTCATCCCTCTAAGGTCTATTCCTTCCAAAGAGTTCCTATTCAATCATTTCTCAAGAGTATTCATAAATTCTTTCCTTTTACTATAGTCCTTAAGCATTCCTTTTTACACTCATTACTTACATTTCCTTTTCGCGTTCCTACTTGTCTTAATTAGGGACAAGTATTGGTTTGTATAAGAATTCAGGATCTTTCATTTTCCCTAGTTAAAGCTTTGTAGATCGCAAAAAATTTCCACCCTCACAGATTTACGTACTTTTACCTATACAATAATACATGGGGTATTACAATACTTCCCTCTTACAGAAATTTGGTCCCCGAATTTCACTAATAACAAATTCTTATCTCGAAAGTACTATCTTGATTCTTGATATGCGATGGCAACTATATTTACCGAGGCTTATTCATTGTCTCAGTACCTTAGTTTCTCCCTTCAGAGTATACGGAACCCCTCATTGCCATACTTTGATCATTGGAGACACCTAACTATATCTCCTGAGGAATTCTCAAGGATGGCTGCCATGCATTCACCTAGCGCTCTTCCATAGCCAAGGAGTACTAATTGATAATAGACAAAAAGTCTTTATAAAGTTTTGTGCTAGTTTCTACTATCTCCATTGAATTGATGCTTTGCACCTCATGACTTATAGCGTATCCATCATCGATACATGAATCATTGATCTCAAGGGGTTTCTATCCAAGATCAATCAAACTGACTTACTTTGATTGGTTTGACAACCCTAGCAATTTAATTTACTTGATAACTCTTTATACGTGCCTTGTCCATACGTAATGTTGCGGTGAGCATAAGCCTCTCTTGGGAGCTTCCTCGTTATCGGCAAATTCGAAACTTTTCACTATTAACTTTCTTTCAGATTCTTAAATTTTAAAATTTCCCAGCATACAATGCTACACGAGATGTGTAGACAAAAGAGAATGTGTACATGTACTTTATCATCAAGATTTGTCTTGATTATGTCTCTCTTTTCTAGATACATTTACATATAAACTCAATGTCTTAGATTTCAACTTCTTGAAATTTCAACTTGATGTGGTTTCATTCATACTCATTATTGAAAATAAACTATCTAAGACCTCAACGCTTATCACACACGTAAGTTTATTCATATGGTCATGGTCGACATTGCCTCAGGCATTGCATGTTCATACTCAAGCATAAGTACCAATTTTGTAACATACATGCCTCCATACATAGGTTAGACACGTAGAGAGCATTCAACACATTTACTTAATTCGCAAGAGTGCTTCCTCGTATACACAAACCATCGCTATTAATAGCAACCCCTCCAAGCCTACATAAGTTATCAGCCCCATTAGTTATACACAAGGGCGATTTAAGACAACCCACTTAACACCCACATTATGTATGTTTACATCACACTGATATATATATACCATACATATACATATAGGCACTAACTATGCATTCATGATAAATTCAATATATATAAGTTAGCAAGGCATACAAGATGGAAGTACCTGAGTCCTCTGATCGTGGTATTTGGACCTCTAGAGTACAATGCATAACAGGCTCGTCCTTGTCTTGTCATAGTTCTACCTCTTATCCCTCGACCACTATAGACCTCTTAGTTAGGCCTTTTTCCCTTAAAAGGTGTGGATGAAACTCTGCTTATACTTAATATTGATCGGGGACACTCTCTTTTAATATGGCTTGCTCATCCACATCGGTTACACATGATCTTGGCGTAACAACACACCCCTTGATGGAATTTGCCACAAGGCACTTCGGCTTTCTATTCCCAAATCTAGAAGAACTGTGGGGAATTGAAGTCTGCTCAGTCTCATCATCTGAACAAGATTCTATGGCACCATCTGTAAGCTGAACCGGTGATCCTTCCACAGAGCTATTATAATTGATGTCCCCTGTATTATTATCATGCCTATATCTCTTTGCTTCAGTATCCTCTTTCCATTCTTCTATTTCCACCATCCTTGCAGCGTTTACGGCCATGATATAAGATGAGAAAGTTCCCATCAGAGGGGATACCACTTGGTGTAAGAGCTAACGAAGCCTTAAGATCAAGCATCTGATACGACGTCTATCATTCGGTACAAGGTGAAGTGCAAGTCGAGTAAGGCAGACAAAGGCTGTATTAGATTCATCAATAATAATTCTGGGACCCTGTTTCAATTGCCCAAATTTATACTCTTGAGCTATTTGAATACTTTAAGGAAGAAAACACTGCAATAAAACTTGGTTGAATTCTTCCTAAGTCACTGGGGTAATGTACCAATCATTAACTATGCTTTTTAGCTAACAGAATGCTAAATCCATCATACGGCTATCATCACACTTTAACACGATCCATATTTTCTGCATTTATCCCAAAAACTCTTGGGGATCCTCTTGACTATCTGCACCATAGTACCCAGGTAGTTGAAATTGTAATAATTACACAAGTTCCTTATGACTCACATTCCAAATGAAAGGAACTGATTGGATCCCAAACACAAGCAGGGGTGTTAGGGTAAGTTTAGACGAAGTACCTATGCCATCATATTGTCTCACAAACATGGCCCTCCACGGCTTCAATCAAGTTCCGTATGCCCAAAAGGAAGGCCATCACTATATCATTATCAGGTTGAGAAGGTGCCTCTTGTCGTCTGAGAGGCATCTTGAATCTACACAGAACAAATATAGATTTCTGAGTCACTTACAGACTCTATCACTTACTTGGAAGAAAACAAACTTAAAAAGGAAAGGAATTACATCCTAAAGGGCCTTTGGTAGAGAAGTTTCTCTATAGTTATGCTCGGGTTCACAAAGATAAAGGACGACCCACTAAGGTTACCCTGCTCTATAATTGGTAGGAGACCTAAAACCACCTCTGATACCATCTTTGTTACGACCCCAACCAGGTATATGACCGACGCAGACGATGCCTTGACTGCACCACCACAAGTCTAACTCCCCTTAATCCACACCAATTTTATTTTCTTTGACAATACGTTTCAAAATTTTATTTCTTCCGCAAAGAAAAGAAAATCAAAATGAAATCTTATTTACACAAATTCATGAACACATTGTTTTCATTATTCATAAAACAATTCCATGTAATTATATACATCAAGCAGTGTAACCTACATTATTACAAAGTTTTTTTCTAGAATATCCTAATTACTTACATAAATAAATAAATCTATTTAAGATTATCCCGTACCCCGAACAAAGGGGAGGTCTCTAAGTACATGCATCACTGGATAGCGGGAACCACCAAACTTGAAACTATGAAGGGGTGAGTCCAAACCATGAGATTCACCATAAAATCTCTACCTATCTACAAACACAAGACATGGCTACTATAATACTAAAGAAAACGATACTACAAAATATAAATTCATGCAAACCAATTCAACATGTATTCAAATTGACTTTTACTGGCTACATTCATTTATTCCATATTTGTCCTATCTAATTTAAGGAAGTCATTTATACCATTTAGCTTTAGCCATGCCCTATCATGTAGTAACCGATAATAATTCTCATACATAAGAGAATGATCACATAATCCATTAAAACAATTCCACACTCAGGTCAGTAGCCAATCGACTCCCCAGCAACTCAACAACCACAACGTACTGGCCATTTGCGTGAAGCAAAGTGAGACCAAGGATGTTGAAGCCCAACCATATAACAATCACATAAAAGTTAGAAGCCAGTCGATTCCTTAGCAACTCAATGACCACAATGCATTGGCCCTATGCATGCAGCACATACATATGACACGCAATGCGTAACATAGGCTTTCACATTCTTGTAACTACACTCATTTTATTCCCATTTTCAAATCACCATTGTATTCCCATTATACTCATTTACATAATTTAATATCAAAACAACAATACATATATAACATAATAACATAGTCACAATTCACAATATCATTGTACATAGAACTTAGTCATAACGAATATACTTTATATACTTACACTTCATTCCCACATGTTTCAGAATTTCATAAGAATGGTCATAGAAATTTACTCCTACAAGAATAAATTTACCTTCTCTATAATTTAGCCACTACAAGAATGAGTAAATTCATATTCACTGACAATAATTCCAAAATTTATTACTTATGTAAACTTTACATGACAGTGAAGTTGTATGAGTATTTGCAAGATTGTCCTTTAACATAATCATACACCATCATGCACTAAAAGAGACATCACTTACTCTAATCACTCCTACATTTGACAACATATGTTTGCTAACACATATGCTTTCCAACCAAGCACATAAACCTCAAGAATTCTTATTAGTTACAAGAAGATATACTTATCAAACTTGAATTTTTTTTTCCTTTTTGTTTAATTCATGTATAATATTCATGATCTTGAGGACTTAACTCATATTTAATTTGTGATGACCTAGTTCGGTTCATGTAGTCTCCACAATGCAACAATTCTAATAACATTATACAAACAAACATATAAGGTAGGAAAAGGATTCCTTCACCTTAGCTTAGTCCCCTTATCAACTTCACCACCTTAAAGAAGAATTTGCAAGCTCCAAGAAGGCCAAAGAAGCTCCAAGATATTCCCCTACACCTAGGGTCCAAGGAAACATGAGAAAAAGGGGTCAAAACACAACTTTGGAAAAATATATAGGTGCTGGCACCCTGGGCATCATAAAACAGAGGCTCAGGAAATTGTCACCTCAGGCACCAATCCTGGAACCCAGGCCTGGAGCACCCAAGCTTGATAGATGCAAACCTTTACTGATTGGTTCCAAAAATGTGCCAAATCAATCCTTTTGCTTGCAATCACTTCAAGGGTTCATCTAGGATAGTTCTAAGCAAAATACGACACTCTAAAGTAACCACAAAACTCTGAAATTTAGAGCCACATTCAAGGAGAACATATTTCAAGGAAAATTCCTCTCAAACTCAATTTATTTCAACAACCTGAGTTTCCTTCCAAAGATTAACTATTTTCAACAATGATTTTCTTCTAACAACACCTTAGAACACTCATAATGCACCAATTTAATAATGAGAGCCATATTGATGTGATTTCCGGAGGGAAAACACTTGATCGATTTTCTGGATAGGTTGAAAGAAACAAACAAATGAAACCAAATCACTCAATTGATAAGCCAAAGGGCGCCACAACTAAGAGAAATGGGTTGATCTCGCCATACTCAAGAAAGAAGAACGTGAGTGATAAGAAATCTAGTTGCTCTCGCCACTAACACAAGTTAGATAAGAAAAAGAACTCAAGAATCCTCTTGAAAGCAAAATACCAATATCTCATATATGATTCAAAGATGGTTTATAACAAAAGGCAAGGACCTTTTTTATAGAGGGTCTCCAAAACAAAAAGACAAAAGACTCTAACTAATGCATCAACTAAAAGTCAAGAAGTGTAGGCTAAATGTCAAAGACAATAAATGCATAGGTAGCTAAATGTCAAAGACAATAAATGCATAGGTAATAGACTACAACTATATTCAACAAATGCAACTATCCCACATGCAATCTTTTTCACACTTCTTCCACTTTCAATAAAGTGGTTAAGCCCAATCCAAGCCCTTTAGCCCTTAAACGAGTTAGAGGCCCAATTGAAGTGTTCTCCCTTTCTTGGGCTGCAATTAGTCCAAGCTCTTTAACCCTTGAACGAGTTAGAGGCCCAATTGAAGTGTTCTCCTTTTCTTGGGCTGCAATGAGGTTATCCTTGATTACATCATCCTCCCCTGGTTGAAATGGATTTGTCCTCAAATCCAAGTCCTCTTTATCTTCTAAGTACGGGGAAAGATCCTTCACATTGAAAGTAGTAGAAACAGCATAGTATTCAGGCAAATCAATTTTGTATGCATTATCATTTACCTTGTCTATGATACGGAAAGGACCATCGGCCCTTGGCATTAATTTGGACTTCTTTTGGTTTGGAAATCTTTCTTTTCGAAGATGAACCCACACTAAATCTCCAGGACTGAATTGAACAAATTTTCTTCTCTTGTTGGCAGTCTTCTCATAGATGGAGTTCTTCTTCTCAATTTGCTGTTTAATGTTTTCATGTAACTTCTTTATCATGTCAGCCTTCATTTTTCCATCTATGCATTCTCGAGCTTCAAGTGGTAATGGTACTAAATCAAGTGGGCTCAATGGATTAAATCCATAAACTACTTCAAAAGGAGAGTGTTTAGTAGTACCATGTACACTTCTATTGTAAACAAATTCAGCATAGGCCAAGCATTCATCCCAACTTTTCAAGTTTTTGCCAATGATAGTTCTTAGCAAAGTAGAAAGCGTTCGGTTCACCACTTCAGTTTGCCCATCAGTTTGTGGGTGACAGGCAGTACTAAAGAGCAACTTTGTTCCCAGCTTTCTCCATAAAGTCTTCCAAAAGTAGCTAAGAAATTTGGCATCACGATCTGACACGATACTCTTTGGAATGCCATGAAGTCTCACAATTTCTTTGAAAAATAAATTGGCAATGTGCACAGCATCGTCGGTCTTATGGCATGGAATAAAATAAGACATTTTTGAAAAACGATCAACAACAACCATGACCGAATCTTTACCTTTTTGTGTCCTTGGTAAGCCTAGCACGAAATCCATACTAACATCAGTCCAAGGTTGATCTGGAACAGGTAGAGGTGTATAAAGTCCATGTGCTGCTTCCTTGCTCTTGGCTTTTTTGCAAACAATACACCTTTCAATCACATGATGCACATCTCTAATCATGTTAGGCCAATAAAAATGCTCTTTCAGCATCTTCAATGTCTTGGTTTCACCGAAATGCCCAGCCAATCCTCCTCCGTGAGCTTCTCGTGTAAATAATTCTCTTATAGAACAGTTTGGAATTACAAGTCTCCCCAAGCAAAATAAAAAACCTTCAGATCTATAAAATCCCTTATATGCCATTTTCTCACAAGCGAGATAAATAGAAGCAAGTGTCGAATCTTCCACATAATGGTCTTTAAGATATTCAAATCCCAACAATTTAGCATTCATCATGGAAATTAAAGCATATCTCCTTGATAAGGCATCTGCAACAATGTTGGTTTCTCCCTTCTTATACTTCAACACATAAGGAAAAGCTTCAAGAAATTCCACCCACTTTGCATGTCTTCTATTCAGCTTGCTCTGACCTTTCAAGTGTTTGAGTGATTCATGGTCTGTGTGAATTACAAATTCTTTTGGTAACAAGTAGTGCTGCCATGTCTCAAGAGCTCTAATTAAAGAGTAGAACTCCTTATCATAGGTAAAGTAGTTAAGACTGGCTCCATTCAACTTCTCACTAAAATAAGCTATAGAACGCTTTTCTTGAAGAAGTACAGCTCCAATTCCCACTCCACTAGCATCACATTCAATCTCAAAAGTCTTAGAAAAATTAGGCAAAGCCAATATGGGTGCACTGCACAATTTTTCTTTGACAAGCTCAAAACTTCGTTGGGCTGCATCACTCCATTTGAACTCCTTTCCTCCCTTAATACATTCAGTTATGGGTGCTAAGATGGTGCTGAAATCCCTTACAAATCTTCTATAGAAAGAGGCAAGCCCATGAAAACTTCTTACTTCAGATATGGTTCTTGGAACGGGCCATTGTTTGATAGCTTTCACCTTTTCTTGATCAACTCCTACTCCTTGCTGAGATACTACAAAGCCAAGAAAAATCACATGGTCTTGACAAAAGTAGCATTTTTTTAGATTAGCATAGAGTTTCTCCTTTCACAACACTTCCAAGACTTCCTTCAAATGTTGCACATGCTCCTCATAACTTTGACTGTAGATCAAAATATCATCGAAATATACCACAACGAATTTTCCAATCAAAAATCTAAGCACATGATTCATCAATCGCATAAATGTGCTAGGGGCATTAGATAGCCCAAATGGCATTACCATCCATTCGTAAAGTCCATGCTTTGTCTTAAAGGCTGTCTTCCACTCGTCTCCCTCTTTCATTCGGATTTGGTGATAGCCACTCTTCAAGTCAATTTTTGAAAACACCTTGGAACCATTCAACTCATCCAACATGTCATCCAATCTTGGAATTGGGTAGCGGTATTTGATGGTGATCTTATTTATAGCACGGCTGTCGACATACATTCCCATAGAGCCATCCTTTTTAGGGACTAATAATGTAGGCATAGAACAAGGGCTCATGGATTCCCTTACATAACCCTTTTCAATCAACTCATCAACTTGCCTTTTTAGCTCCTTAGCCTCCTCTGGATTCATTCTATATGCTGGCTTATTTGGTAAGGCAGCACCTGGCACCAAATCAATTTGATGCTCAATTCTTCTTAAGGGTGGCAATCCCTTAGGTAGCTCATTCGGAAGACATCCGCAAATTTTTCTATCAACTCCCTCACAAGCTTAGGAAGCTTTTCTGCAAGTTCTGGATTTAGCTCCTTGAGAATTAGTAATAATACAAAGTTTTCCCTTTTTATTGCCTTCTTTAACTCATTCTTAGAAGCAAAACAACTAGGCTTCTTCTCCTCGATTACATCCTCCTTCGGCTGTACTTGTATTGGCTTTAAGGGTGCCAACACAATCTTCTTTCCATCCTTCTCGAAAGCGTAGGTGTTTTTGAAGCCATCATGTAGTGCTCTTCTATCAAATTGCTAGGGCCTCCCAAGTAGAAGATGACTAGCATCCATAGGGACTATGTCACACAATACCTCATCTTTGTAATTCTTCCCTATAGAGAAAGGTACCTTTACTTGTTTGGTGACCTTCATCTCGCCATGATTATTTAGCTATTGCAGCTTATATGGACGGGGATGATTGATGATAGGTAGCTTCAATTTTCCAACCAAGGTGGTTGAAGCAACGTTAGTGCAGCTCCCACTATCAATTATCACGTTACAAACTTTGCCTCCGATAGTGCACCTTGTTTGAAAAATATTCTCCCTCTGTTCTTCTTCTACCTTGGCTTGGATATTCAAGGCACGTCTAATAACCAAGGTAGCACCTTCATCAGCATACTCAACAACTTCTTCTTCGTCAAAATATTCTTCCTCTTCACATTCCTCCACAATATCTTCATCTTCACTCTTTATTTCCCCTTGTTTCTCCTTCAAGATCATCACTCTTCTATTAGGACATTCGGATGCTATATGGCCATGACCTAAGCACTTGAAGCACTTAACGTCTCGGCTTCTTTTAGAGGGCTGGTTGTCTTCTCTCTTATCCTTCCCCTTAGAACTTTCAGATTTGTTCGACTCTTTCTTCCATATCTCCTTATTACTCCCTTTGGTAGTGTTTGAGGTTTGGGAAAGTGTTTGGAAAGGTTTACTCCCCAATGGTTTAGACACTCCATTGTTTCTTCCATAAACTCTCTTTTTTTGTCTCTCCACCTTAATTGCCAATTTAATTACATTTCCTAAGAAGACATAATTCTGCAACTTTACTAAGTCAGCAACTTCTTTGTTCAAACCACCAAGAAATCGAGCTATGGTTTGCTCTTGGGGTTCATTCAGCTCGCACCGAATCATCAAAGTTTCAAATTCTTTGACATAATCTTCAACACACATGCCTCCTTGCCTCAAGCTTTGAAGCTTAAAATAAAGCTCTTGCTTGTAGTAATCAGGTACAAAACGCCTCTGCATGAGCCTTTTCATCAATCTCCAATTTTGAACTTCCTCCTCTCCATCTCTTCTTCGTTGATTCTTCAAATTTTTCCACCATGGATTTGCATAATCAGTGAATTCAAGGGCTGCAAGTCGGCATTTGGTAGCTTCTGAATATTCTTGATATTCAAAAATCTTCTCTACTCGTTGCACCCACTCCAAGTATTCTTCAGGAGAACTTGTTCCCTTAAATGGAGGAATCTTCATTTTGATGTTGGCATCACGCTCCCTCTGCTGCCTTCTTTGCCTAGGTTGTTCACCTTCTTCAGCTTCAGATTCTTCTCCATGGTGTTCAATATAAGCTCCTCTTCTTGGTTGTTGTTGTTGTAGCTCCATAAATCTAGCCATTTGAGTGGTTAGTTGAGCTATTTGTTCCATCATTTCTTCTTGACCTCTTTGTAGGCCAACAATTTGAGCTTGTTGTAGGCTAAGCCCAAAAGGAACTTCAGAACTATTTTCTCCTGTCATAGTGATTTGTAATTTGTTGGTTTGAGTTTGGTGAAGGGTAGGTTCACTCTCTAAGTGTTTACACTCTGATTAACAATGAACAGTAGCGTTGAACAATGAACAGTAACGATGAATTTTTTTTTTTAATAAAAAAGCTGTAATAAAATAGAACAACACAAGAATAGAAATAGAGATAAAGATGAACAGACCAGAAAATTAGCCTTCCATATAGGTGGCAGATTACAAAATAAGGAAAACTAAGCCTTCCATATAGGTGGCAGAATACAAAATAAGGAAAACTAAGCCTTCCATGTAAGTGGCAAAACACAGAATAAAATGCAATAAAATTAAGCTTTCCACGAAGGGGCAAAACACAAAACAAATAATAGAACCTGAATTGAAGTGGCTTTGATGCCAATATGATGTGATTTCCGGAGGGAAAACACTTGATCTATTTTCTGGATAGGTTGAAAGAAACAAACAAATGAAACCAAATCACTCAATTGATAAGCCAAAGGGCGCCACAACTAAGAGAAATAGGTTGATCTCGCCACACTCAAGAAAGAAGAACGTGAGTGATAAGAAATCTAGTTGCTCTCGCCACTAACACAAGTTAGATAAGAGAAAGAACTCAAGAATCCTCTTGAAAGCAAAATGCCAATATCTCATATATGATTCAAAGATGGTTTACAACAAAAGGCAATGATCCTTTTTATAGAGGGTCTCCAAAACAAAAAGACAAAAGACTCCAACTAATGCATTAAATGCATCAAATAAAAGTCAAGTAGTGTAGGCTAAATGTCAAAGACAATAAATGCATAGGTAGCTAAATGTCAAAGACAATAAATGCATAGGTAATAGACTACAACTATATTCAACAAATGTAACTATCCCACATGCAATCTTTTTCACACTTTTTCCACTTTCAACAAAGTGGTTAAGTCCAATCCAAGCCCTTTAGCCCTTAAACGAGTTAGAGGCCCAATTGAAGTGTTCTCCCTTTCTTGGGCTGCAATTAGTCCAAGCTCTTTAACCCTTGAACGAGTTAGAGGCCCAATTGAAGTGTTCTCCTTTTCTTGGGCTGCGATGAGGTTATCTTTGATTACATCACATATATCAAAATTTCCCTAATTTCCTCATCTAGGGTTTGGTGTTCATGAAAAGAAAGGGAGAGGAAAGAAAGAGAACTTTTAGGAAAGGAACTTTACCTTGAGGGAAGATTAAGATGATGATGGAGAAGCAAGAAATTTCCCATAACTTCAATGTTATGTGTTGTTGTAGCTGGTCAGCCGAGAGAGAGGGCAAACGCATGAGAGAGGAGAGGAAATACCTTAGTGGAGACATGAATATGTGTATATAAGTGAAGGCATGAGTGGGGTCCACTACTTCTCTTTTCAAATTAGTCCCTCTAAGGGCAAATTCGTTTAAATTAGAACTTACAAGGAGATCTAAGAAATTTTTAATTTACTAGTAAGACACCCAACTGTACTTTCTTAGGATCACATAAAATCACATCTAAATTTTCACCAAAAGCCCAAGGCTGCACATTCATTCACTTTAGTCCCTCTCCGTGCCTTAGTATCTATTCTAGCCTCAAGTTCAACAGTTTTAAAGCATTGGTCTCAAAGGTTCGTCCCTCTAAGGTCCATTCCTTCCCAAGAATTCCTACTCAATCATTTCTCAAGAGTATTCCATAAATTCTTTCCTTTCACTATAGTCCTTAAGCATTCATTTTTACACTCATTACTTACGTTTCCTTTTTCCGTTGCTATTTTTCTTAATTAGGGACAAGTATTGGTTCGTATAAGAATTTAGGATCCTTCATTTTTCCTAGTCGGAGCTCCGTAGATCGCAAAAAATTTCCACCATCACAAATTTATGTACTTTTACCTATACAATAATACTTGGGGTATCACAGAAACCTTCCTCTAGCCCAAGTGGCCCAAACAACAATTTCCATAATAATTTCATTAATTCAGATAAGTCCCTTACCCATTATTTTCACAAGTATCAGTATTTATCACACAACATCAAAATTTAGCAATCTATCCATTTAGCATAATTCCATAATTAACAATTTATATAAAATAAATTAACTATGAAAAATAAATTATTCAAGAATAACCATAATATCACCATGCACGTGCCCCCAAATTTGGTGGGTATTACAACAATAAAGTGGCAGATGATCTCTCAAGGATTCATGAGGGGGAATTGTTTTCTATTGTTTTTGTTCCTGTATGGTTTCAAGGTCACACTCTTCACAAGGAAGTGGAAGGAGATGCTGAATGACAACATATTATTTTAGATTTACAAAATAACAGTAAATCACATCTAGGTTTTGATGTGAACCCAACAATTACATTGGATGATCAAGAAGTAGATCCATTGTATATTACAAGTGGGCCAATTACACGAGCTCGGGCTAAAACAATAAAAGAGACATTAAATGGGCTCGTTCAAGAATGGATGAAGCAAATTCCATTTGAATGTATGTTAAATAATGATCAAAATGTGCTCAACATCATTTGGGCTGAAAATGGAGTTGCTAAAGGGATTTTGGGCCAGAACACTACAAATTAAAGAGATTGGTCCAAGAGCTAAACATGGACTAATAGAATTTGGGCTCAATTATATCCATTTGAGTTGAAATTCATGTTTTGTAATTTTCTTTTATTTTTATACGAATTTTAACTTCTAGATGGTCTTTAGTCAATTATGAATCATGTGCATTAAATGCACAATGTTTCGAAGTCAAGATATGTGGATATTTATTTTCAAAATGCATTAAAAGCATTGTATCCAAAGTCAAGATAGGTGGGCATTTATTTTCATGTGCATTAAATGTATGTATCTTCAAGTCAAGATAGGTGGGCACCTTTGTCTCTCCATCCTATCTATAAATACCCCCCAAGCTTATTGTAATAATCAGATTTGAGTTTATGAAAACTTGCATTCAAGTGTTTTCTCTCATTGTGTGAGAATTTATCTTTCTTTCTTTGCTCTTGTGAAACCTTGCTTTGTCAATCTTCTTTATAAGATTGGTGATTCAAATTCACAAAAGCCCCCAATTTGTGCTTCAACCCAAGTGCGTTGTTGTGTGGATTGGTTCAATTCGTGTTCGTGGTTGAACAAGCGTTCTAAATAGTAGGTCACGTTCTATATAACGTTGGTTGACTATTTGCACTTGTTAGGTCATTGAACCACTCCAATTCCTTCTTCAATTCCGGAGTGTGTTGTTCTTCTTTTTCTTTTGATAAGTCTTGAATTCATTTATCGCCTACGCCATGAAGATCAGGCAACCCTAAGGATTTTCCTATCAGGTTTATCTCTACAAAATGGTGTGCTGTTATACAAAGGTAGAATGGTGATTTCTAGTTCATCTATACTGATTTCAAACTTGCTGACTGAATTTCACACTACTTCAACCAAAGGACATTTGGGTTAGAACATATATACAGTTGGCGAGTAATCTCTACTAAAAGGGAATGAAAAGAGCAATGAAGGAGTTTATGCAAAGTTGTAAGTTTGCCAATGTCAAAAGTTGTAAGTTTGCCAACGTCATAAGTATGAGACCACTTCTTCAGATGGGTTGCTTCAACCTCTACCAATTCCAAATCAAATTTGGGAGGATGTATCATTGGATTTTATCACAAGACTGCCTAAATCTAGAGGATTTATGAAGATTTGGTTTTGGTGGACAAATTGTCGAAATATGCACACACTTCTTAAACATCCCTACATAGTAAGGAGCGTTGCAGCGATCTTCGTTAAGGAAATTGTCCACCTTCATTGCATTCCATTGTCCTTACTAAGCGATAGTGTAATACCTGCCAATTTTGGAATTACGTAATTGGCAGTATTACAGTTGTTGTAATGAAAATTTTCATTTATTTTTAATGGAATTATTTTGTTAATTCTAATTTTCCATAATTAATTTATTCTTTTATGGAAATAGAGATAAATAATTAGACGAATGTTTATTGCAGATATTGTTTTTAAGATTTGAGGAAAGCTAAGGCGAAGAGGAAATTTCATGGAGATAGAGTTGAGAGACAAGGAACAGGGAGAAAGTAGTCATGAGGTCCAAAGAGGGACTAAAGTGAAATGAGGAAATAGGTGGCATTTAGAATATAGGAAATACCTAAATTGAAGAAATTATGAATTTGCCACTATCAAGGTTGACCGAGAGTTATCTAGGGGCAAAATAATAATTTTACCATAGGCGGATATATATAGGCGGTCCCACATCTTTTTCTTCATTCCTCACTTTTCTCTCTCTCTCTCTCTCCTCACTTTCTCTTATCTCTTTCTCTCTTCCTTCTCTCTACCCTCTCCACTCCAAATCCTCCAACGACTTCAATGAGCCTTTCTTCAATGCTGGGGTGAGTCAACGATGGCCTAACAACCTAGGAAAAGCAAGGAATGAAGGTAAGGATTTCGATTTCTTAAACTTTTACCTATTTTCTAGTTTTAGGGGTATTTTGGGTAAAACTGAGATTCCAGCTTAGTTTCTCAATTTGGGGATTTTGGTGTCTAAATACTTCTTAGGCATCAAGGATGAGATCCCATGGAAGAAATCATGGAAAACAGTTAAGATCCGGCCAGATCTAACCCAAAATCGAGGCTAAAATGCAAGTTCAGAGTCATGGTGCCCCAAGCGCCACCCTTAAGGGGAAAAACTTGGTCTTGGATCCCCAGGCAATAGGTGTGGCACCTTAGGTGCCAAGCATATGAGTTTGGGTAGAAAGTTAGGCATCTGGCACCCCAAGCGCTAACCATACCAAGAGCCTTTGGTCTATTTTCAAACGATCATAACTCCTTTATCTGGACTTTATTTTTAACAAACTTTAAATGATTGGAAAGCTCTTCGAGTCTAGTTTCCAATGGTATAAGATTTGTTTGCTCCTTACCGGTTAAGAGTTATGACCAAATGAATGACCAAAGGTGAGGATTAGTGGTAAGGATTTTCCTTGTTTTATTTGTTTATTGATTGGGTTAATTCCAAGTGACTTGGGAGCTTCTTTGGCTTTGTCTCCTAGGACTTCTTTCGTAGTAAATTATATCAGCATCGAGGTGAGTGGGTGACCTTGCCATTAAGTTTTTAATAAATTATTTGTCCAAGTTCAATATAAATCTCATTCACACCATAGTTAGAATTAAATCAATGAAATTCCCTAGTTAATGGTAATAACTAGATTAAGGAATTTCATTGAATGATTGTGAGATTTATTTGGTGGGATTGGGAGTTTTATATTTAGTTATGTTTCTAATTAATGATATTAATTAGAAAGTGGAATTGTGTGTGGAACACTTACCATTATTGTGATGCGGTGTTTATGTGAATGTGTTTGATATTTATGCGAATGCATTTCATAAATAAAGAAAAGAAAATGAATGAGTGGGAACAAAGGGATAAACCTCTAGAATGAACCCGTTGAGCAATTATAGTCCGAGGAGAAATTTTAGACAGCCTCAACGAGGTAAGTGTGAAAAGCATACCCATTGTGTAAGTCAATTATGTAGTTTCAATGGGTATGCATGGAAAAGAGTAGAATAAACATTGCATTTGCATACCCACATCAAGAGAGGGAAAGTGGGGGAAGATGTGGGAATACATAGCATATGTTTATTCCATTATGTATTTTGGTGTAGATGTTTATTTGTGCTTTTATTTGTTTGAGGATTGTTTTATGAACTGTTTTGTGAGGTTGTAGACTTGCATCGAATCGCGGGTTTTGGTTGCATGGTAAGGTACATTATATATATCATATTTCATATTGATATGTGTTAGTGGTGTTTAATCTGATTATGGAAGTGAGGTTGGTATTTGTACTTGTGCTTTGTTTTATTGTATAGTCACCTGTTCACTGAGTTTTCATAAACTCACACTCTCTATTGCTGTTTTCAGATTTAGGAGCTGAAGAGGATGGGAAACCACTGGAGGTTAGCGGCTTAGAGATATACTCCATCTAGTCGAAGGGTTCTAAGTGAACAAGTAGTAATGCTCTATAATCCTATAGGCCACCTAGGTCTTGCAGTGTTTTAAGAATTTATTTACTTAGTTGTAATTTGTTTTGTAAATTATGTAATTTACAATTTGCATAGTTGTGGATATTATGATTGTTTAGGGAATTTATGAGCTACTACTAAGGTATACCATAAACTGTATGTGAAGTAATGTGCCCATTTTTCAGGACGTTACAGATAGAGACCCCGTCTTTGTCATGTATTTTGGAAAGAGCTTTTTAAACTCCAAGGCACTACTCTAAAGATGGGAACGACTTATCATCTGGAGACAGACAGACAAACAGAGGTGGTGAATCATTTTTGAGAGACTTACCTTCGCTGTTTTGCATATGAGCAACCTCGTAATTGGTCTTTCTTGCTATCATGGGTTGAGTTGTGGTATAATACAACTTTTCATAACTCTATCAGGTTAACTCTTTTCGAGGTGGTGTATGGGAGAAAACCACCTATTGTGGTGAAGTTTTGTGAAGTAGATATAAAAGTAGAAGCGGTGTCCAGGGAGCTTAAGGAAAGAGATAAGGCCTTAAGGCAACTCAAGTTCCATCTTTTGAGAGCCCAAGGTCAATGACGAAGTAAGAAAATTTGAAGAGGCGATATTTATAGTTTGAAGTGGGCAATTGTGTCTTTTAAAAATTGAGACCCCATAGACAATCCTTTATAGCTCAAAGAATCCATCCTAAGTTGTCTCCTAGATACTACGGGCCTTTTCAGATACTTAAGAAAATATGAGAGGTAACTTATAAGTTGAAACTTCCTCCTTCATCCACAATTCACCCAGTGTTCCATATTTCTTTGCTGAAAAAGGCTATTGGGCAGTACACTCATGAGCAAGAACTTCTGAAGGATTTATCAATAGAATCAAATATTGAACTTGAAGATGTTTTGGGAATCCGATGTAATTTTATTGCTGGTCAAAACATTACTGAATATCTTATTAAATGACGGGATGTATGATGAATATTCTATTGGGAAGAAGAGTACTTACTTAAAAGTCACTTTCCTCATTTTCGCCTTGAGGACAAGGCTCGTATTGGTGATAGGGGTATTGATAAGAATATGGGCCCTTATGAGGTTGATGAAAAGGAGGGGGCAATTATTAGGTAACCCAGTGTCTAGGCCCAAAATATGAAAAGTTTATCATAGGAAGAATAGAGGTGAGGGAAAGATGGTAGAGACAGAAAGTGCTGCTGAGCTTGGCAAGTTAGTTATGGATAAATCATTATATCTGTAGGTCGTGGGGAGGAGAGAAGTAGTTTGGGAAATTAGTTACGCTTGTGTAAGAATAGATTTTACTCCCTTTGGAAATTCTATAGGAGCATTAGCCTCCGGACAGGTTTTCTATCCTGGCTATCTTTTTATGCTTGAATAATAGTGATATTTTGATCTGTGTTTCATCACCTTCTCCATTCCACTCCTCCACCCGACATCGTGGACAACTCAATTGCCATCCTTATTTCCTCGTTGTCCTCAATACCACTGGATTGGAATGGAATATGCGTATGTGCCAACCTTATTTCCTAACTGCGATAATATGCATTCATATTGAACCATTTCATCACCATGGGATCCCGTGAACAACTTCCACTTTACTTCCAATGACAAACCATCACAAAAAACCATATCAAACAACAAGAATATTATCCCGCAACACATGCTATCCCCGTACCATCAATTCTCAACCACACCTCATCCACAATAATAAAAATGCATTTTCAACACATACACGTTACTCAATTTCCACATAAATTCTCATGCTCACATATATAAAGTGAACCATACACTTTTGGTATATGCATATACGTATATAAAAATCAAGTAGCCAGGACTCTTTGAATTAAAAGCATCTAATGATTTTTCCAAAGGAAATCAAAATTCAAAATAAATATTAGAAAATTAGAAATTAAAAAATAATAAAAATAAATAAATAATCAAATCCCCAAAAAATATGAAAATCTAATAAAAATAAATAACAAATATAAATAAAAATTTAAATAAATAAATAAATCAAAACCCAAAAAATGGAGAAACTCCCAAAAGACATCTAGATAAAATTAATTCATAAAATAAAATAAAGACAATTGGAAAATCAAGTAGATAGGGCCAAAATCCCATTAACCAAATGCCTCAATAATACATTAGCTCCATCTCAAGCTTTCCCATGCACTTCACATGCATACACCATCCACAACAACGCACAAAACCAACATGTTCACACGCCACTTCAATTGACTTCACTTGAACTCCATCACAGGGATACACGTTATGACCAATGAGAGCTCCGATCCTCTGGGCCCAAACACACTAAACACCTCATTTCTAAGGAGAGCAAATAAAAAAACCTCTCGGCCAGGCTAACTCTTCACCCTATAAAAGCAAGCATAGCTTCCACCGTGATTAACAGACTTATTTGGGAGCTCTATTTTTTCTCTCTGGGTTTTAGGAGATGCAAAGAAGAGAGATAAAAATTAGGATGAGATAAAAATTGGGATCCCTTCCTATGTGTGACAGAAACATGACCCTTACGATCTTAACTACAACCGTTTATTCCAAGAGATCAAAGAAAAATATCTCATAAAATCTAACTTTTTTTAATTATTTTTAATCTAAGTCGTTCAATTGTAATGAATGGTTACAATATAAAATATAAAGATCACGTTCTTACCACAAACATAAGTGGATCATTCATAAAGGAATTACGTGGGAGAGGAGAGGAGAAAAGCCAACTTACGAAGGTAAACACACGAGAGGAGAAAAGAAAAGGAAGCTTAGAAAAGAAAACAGAGCAGCAACGAAGGAATGAGGAGTTAACATTGACAGAGAATAACTGCTAGGAAGTAAAGTGGGATAACAAATGTTTTGTCTGCAAACAAATGTTTTATTCTTAGGGCAATCTTGGGTATAAGGATGTTAACACCCGACATCACAATTCAAGACCTTTTGCTTGATTGTTGACAATACAAGAGTTTGAGAAACCGTCTGGCAAACCCTAAACCTTGCGTATTTTCCGGGGGAAGCATCAAACGGCTTGATAGGACCTGGAAATGGCAAACCCTAGTGTTCTTGGATTTCTTTGTTCATCGTCAATTAATCTACCAAAAATAGGAAAACAGGTAGACATAATGTTATGCTAATTGTTAATAGATTATATGCACATCATAGTCAAACTGTTTCCATTTCCAGGTACTATCAAGCCATTCAATGCTCCCCCAGAAAAAGATGCAAGGTTTAGGGTTTTGCCAGATGGTTTCCATGTGATGCAAAAAAATAGCCCTAAAGGGCAGGATACATGGACATTTCCGCCATGACAACTGCAAAACATAGAAGATGGATGATACATCGTAGCAACATGGTCCATCATCACAACTGATTGTAGGCAGATTCTAAGGACCGAATCATCAAGGAAGCTGCTGAGCTCTCTGCATCCTTCACTCTTGACTTTTCATCTCCTGGCATATACAATATGCCATTCCCAGTGTCCATCTTAACTGAGCATATGAATTTCTTCTCATGTGCAGGACCAATCTCCCTCTCAATGCTGTGAATCATCAAAGAGGAACAAAAAAATGAAATTACCTTACAATAATAATCAAATGATTGACAGAGAAACTTCAAGAAAACTAAAAGAACAATATTGAAATTGACAGAATGTTTAACATGCACCAAACACAATACATATTAATTTCAGTTGGTTATGCTTTATTCAATTCTTTCTTCTATAAGGTTTGCAAAAGTAATGAGTATACTATAAAGGACAAATAAATAAATCCTGG
Source organism: Biancaea sappan (assembly GCA_037074585.1). Classification (NCBI taxonomy): domain Eukaryota; kingdom Viridiplantae; phylum Streptophyta; class Magnoliopsida; order Fabales; family Fabaceae; genus Biancaea; species Biancaea sappan. The sequence goes on from CM073498.1 coordinate 53,080,178, forward strand.
ATTCAGTTCCAGATCCAAATTATGGTGAAAAGGTTAACTATACTCAATTAGAGTGCAAAGACTTGCATTTGGAATTGATAAGACCAAGGTAAGGAGCACTTGTTATTTATGTTTGTATCAATTTTTTTTTTAGCCAAAATATGTATCTATCAACATAAGAAGAGAAGAAGGAAAATAAATTTCTGTAACTTTTATAGATGTCAGAGATCTAAACCAAATAATCAAAAAAGTGCTAATATAATATAACACATAATGCCGTCCATGTGGCAGCCAAAGAAAACCAAGACAATACCATTTTTTGTTGAGACATTGCATCCGAAATTTACATGAAACATAATTCTTTTAATGTGATTCTTAATGATGATAGCAGCTCTTACTTGTATTCAGGTTTTGGCCATTTTTTCTTTCCACAAAGCTCATGTAACTTCTGTTTGGCTGCTTCAATCTCAAAGGGACCGTCAATTCTGTCGCAAAAGGCAAGCATCCCAGTATTAGCAGGAACCAAATTTGTTAGTTTAAGCAATGCTGCCTTGGCAGCATTAAGCCTTGCTATGTCCTTCTGCTCACAAGAAGCCGAGGAAACAGATCGTCCATCAACATAGACAGTAGCATGGATTTTGGAATCCTTCTTCCAATGCTTTATGTCAACTTTTTTCCCCTGCTTCTGACAGAGCTCAAAGAGCATTGTCACAGGTTGTGGTTGTTGCTTGAGATCATATAGTGTGACTAGTGGCTCCAAAATACCTCTAAATATCTGCATGAAAGATCTATTTCTGCTCACAATTATGTCAATATATATAAAGAAAAGAAAAAGAGCATTGTTTCATAATTGTCTTCAGTCAAGCATACAATTTCAAATTTTCAACATCATCATCATCATTATATCACTAATTAATCTTAATGACATTCCAACTCAGCAAAACAAAGGCATATCAGAAAAAGTAATTAGCAAATGACTATTCTGCCCCTTCCTATACCCCTCCTGCCCTTAATTCCAAAATCTTGGTATTCACCGTGCTTCCCCCATTGGCGTCAGTTGTTTTGCTCTTTTGTCAAGAAAGAAAACAGAGTACAAAACAAACTGAATATTTAAGGCTTAGATGCAAGACATGGGCATCAATTGATTATTGACCATCTCTTGCTTGGATTATAGACATGCTTACCCTTTTGTTCGTGCCTAAGGTATGCTTGAATCTGTACGAGGTCTTGAGTCTCTACCACAATTTTTTTTTTTTCCATAAATGTTATAGTCACTGGAGTATGAAGCAACTACTAGGCTCATTATAAGCAATTTAAAATATGATACAGGAAAGGCAATGCAATTAACAAAGCAAATGACATTTCCAATGTATCCTCTCTAACTAAACCAAAGGATCAAAAAGAGAAGGAATAGAATGGAGCAGATTTTTAAAGGCTATGATGCATTACATTTATCCAAACTCAGCATCCTACTGATTTTGCTGGATATAATATTTGCTAACTAATTTTGTGCCAAATAGAATTTGGCCAAATAATCCACTCTAACAGCTTTTCTCTCCCAATGACGGTGGGCACCTGCGAACAAGGAAGAGAGAAATTCTACTACTAAATCACACCTCCAGTAGAGAAGAGGAAAAATGAAGGTGGGCTTTAGACTTGGAATGACTATGAACAATGGCCTTCTGCAGTTTTGACTCTTGGCCATGGTGAAGGAAGAGCATGATGAACACTATAATTTTGGAATTGAGGGCAGGAGAGGAAAAAAAGGTGGTCATCCACTAATTTATTTTTTCTGATGCGGCTTTAACTTGCTAAGTTGGAATGCTATTAGGATTAATTATAATGGCACATCATGCCACATGCATAGTTGACAAGAAATTAATAAATTATGATGGTAGGGACCTTTTTACAAATGATTTTAAAATGTAAGGACCACATAACATGAAATTAAAATGTAGGGACCAAATTAAAAATTAGGTGAAGCTCTAGGAATGGAAGTTGATGAAGACACAATTCAATTCATTTAATAGTTCTTTATGAAATTTAATAAACTCCCAATTTTACCCACAAACAGTAGATGGAAAATTAAAATTAGACCATTTCCGTAGTGCTATTTTGCGTTTCCAAAATCAAGTAACCCAAATTCCAATTCAAATTCATTTTCATTTTCCTGAGGTAAACTGCCCAAACAAAGCAATAATCACTCCATCCATGAAGAGCAATTCCAGCAGTGATAGACAATAGTTCCTCTTGCATATCGTTCTCTTCATTTAAACAAGATATGAAACTCAATGGCATATATTAGCACTGACAGACCACTATTGCTTGAAAAAGGGGCAAAAAAAAATACTGACCCCCCATAATCTTTCAAGATCATAATTAACGTCCACAAAAACGGCAGCAGCAACAGACTCTATAATGTCAGCAAGAACCTTCGGAGCTTTCACCAATCCACCATAGACAACAGGATCATCTTCCTCAATCACAGCCTCCTCAAACTCTCTTACCTTCATTAATCATCGAAAATAAAGAATAAGATAGTAGAAAGTTAAAACCACTTCCCTTTGATTTTACCACCTTAAACCATGTTTATCAAGCTTCACCTATCTCAGATATTAAATCATTGAAGTTTAACCCTACACAAACGTGCCAATTCCCAAAAGTTCTTTATTCAGAACTTCGCACGATATTCGACGATCAAATAGATGAGGCTGGACAGAAATACATTTCTTGAAAAAAAATCGCAAACAAAAAAAAAAAGGCGAACCTTAGCGAGAAGAGAAGGGGCGTTGATGCGGACGAAGCGGTGGAAGCCGTGGCGTAAGGCGACACGAGCGAGTTTCTCGGTGCTGATATTGGCGGCACGAAGGAGAGTAAGCTGACCGGGGTCAAGTTCAGGGTAGTAAAGAAATAGATGTTTGCTGATGGCTAGGCCCAAAACGGCGTCGCCGATGAACTCAAGGCGCTCATAGGAGACCACCTCGGGAGAGGAAGAATGGGTGAGGGCTTCTTCTAGAAGCCTCTTGTTCCTGAAACTGTAGTTGATGATGTTCTCCACTGCTGACACGTTGGCTTCCATCTCCGGAGACATCATCGTCAAGGGGACGATGCGGGGAACATTGAAGAAGTGATGATGAAATGGTTTCATTCTTTGGCTTATTGATTTGGTTTGGAGTAAATGGGAGGGGCAACAGGGTTCATACAGAGGAGAAAACCGAACTGGGAAAGAAATAAATTAGGAAAGCAGACACTGACTTGAGTCTGCTGCTCTTGCCTCTGACGCAGGCGAGGGACGTGAAAGGGACGCACGTGTCTGGGAGCGTCGGCGGTCAACTTTTTGATCTTGGAGTCAAATAGCCACGTCCAGCAACGGTAGTGGGTAATTTGTGGGTGACTTGCTAAGATAAAAGATTCTTACACGCGCGCGCACACACGTGTATATGTATTTATATATTCTTTTTATTTTTATGAAAATATCGTTGGCTTCAGTAATACGAGTTTCCCTAATTGTGCACTGTGCTGATGATTTTCCTGTCCGTGATTTCTTTGATTGTTCGATTAGGAATGTTGAGATTCTTGGGTTTTGCTGGGTGATTTGAGTGGTCTCCTTTGATTATGTGTTAGTCTCGTTTCTTGTTTTAATGGGGAAAATTTACTACCAGCGCAAAACTTGATTTTCTTGTTCTTATAGACTTGTAAGGAGGTGTTTGGTTCAACACTGAGGGGCATTAAATTGTGTCCACCTACTCATAGATGAAAATGAGAATTGTTTGGTTCTATATTCACACCTGAGCAGAACTAATTTGTCCTTGCAAAAAAGTTTTGTTCAACGCACAAGAGTTGTTTCTGACCTCTAAAAGTAGTTGTTGAAAACGATGACTGGATAGTCTACATGGCATATATGACCCGTCACATTATCTGCCACATGGACTCATATCCAAAAATTACAAAAATTCTCTTATCTCTCTCTCTTTCACCTCACACACACTCTCTCTTTGTCCTCTTTTTTGCCTCAATCTCTCTTTTTCTCTTTCCTGCACAGTGTCGCAAGCCTCTATCTTCCCTACATATCGTCTCTCTCTCTCTCTATTGCTCTTTGTTTCTTTAGCTCACTCCGTCTCTCTCTATCTCTCTCTCTCGCTCCCGTCTATCTGTTCCTTTATTGTCATTGCTCTCTCTCTACTGCTCTCTGTGTTTCTCCCACCATTTTCTGATCAATAGTTTCAACTGTCACGACCCCAAAGTAGGGCACGTGACCTGCACGATAACTAGGGACAAGCAATCCCTAGACCGTAAGCCTACAACACATTTACTGCAATTTTCCTTAATTATTATAAACGCTATTACTACCACAAATAAACATATTGATTCTAGGACCTAGGTGACATATATAGCTATACAGTACACTAAACTTACTTATCAAAGAATTAAGAACTCACCAAAAGGTACTCCTCTGCTAGGTTGCATCTAAAAGCTGAAAACTACAAAGCCAATTGACATAATTCATTAAGCAGATAATCCTATTGTAAAAGCATGTATGCATGAGCTTACTCGCCTATGCATGCTTATCAATTTATATTAGAAAATTTTAATTTTAATTATGTAACATTGGTCTCATGTACTGACATACCGAGCTTTGTAATCGTTTAACTCCTTTTGAAAACTCTCAAACGCATGACATAGTCCTCTAGGTCATGAGTAACGTACTATATCTCAGTGTTTTACAGGACGTGTACGTACCTTACTTTACTTGGATTTTAGATACTAGAACCTCAGAGCTCTGCAACCATTTGTAAATGAAAAAGAATATCCTTGCATACACATAGGCTAAGACATCATAACACATAATTAATCTACATTTAACTTGTGGCATTAATTAGAATCACTTTGCATAATCAAGAATACATACACCTTATATAACATGTGAAAGCATACATACATAGTCCATCGGGTCATTCGGAGGACTCACTCGACCAAGGCCCTCGTCATCCATCGAGTCTCTAGGGAGGGTTGACCCACCAAGCCTTTTTCACTACTAGGTCTCTTTGAGTCCTACTCAACCTAGGCCCTTGCTATCCATCGAGTCTTTAAGGAAGGTTGACTCACCAAGCCTTCTCGCTACTGAGGTCCTTTAAGCCAATAGCCCACCAATTCCTTTTCACTACTGAGGTCGCTATAAGTCCTACTCGACCTAGGACCTCATCATCCATCAAGTACTAGGGAATTCTGACTTACTAAGCCTTTTTACCACCGGGGTTACTGTGAGTCCTACTCAATCTAGATCCTCATATCATACATAAGTATGATCATTCACAGCACATTTATACAAACATAATATAAACAAATGTCACATAACTCAAGTCATATCTACCATGTAATTCATGGCGACCTATCGCTCATAGACAAGGAGATAATTCTGGGCATCTATCTTTACATGGACACTGGCCAACACAACTCAACGTAAGTTATTGGTTCATACAAGATTAAGACTTATCATTCAGCCGAATACTCGAATGCATCATCACCTTTTACACAAGGCTTTTCTTTTTTGCTTAACTTAGCTCCTAAGTCTCATGGGTTATTAGGTTCGCATAAACATTAAATATATTAAACTTGAGTAGTGTTAGCCACTCACTTATTCTTATTACTATTATATAATTGCTCACTAATTTAATGTTATGCAACACTTCTTCGGTTCTTAGTTATGCTTGCTTTCATCTACCTTATAATTTTCTAAAGTGTCACATTCCAAAAAAATGTGACCGGTATGATAGTGATTTATCCATCACATCATGAACCTAATGAAAACAATTCATAAATAAGAAAAATTTCAACTTCATCATTTCTAATCCCTCATACATGGGAATTAGCTTGTAAAACCAGTTCAAGCTCCCATATTCAAGATATCTCATATTTCCACAATGCCGCAAAAGAATTAAAATAAGATTACAAGGATACAAAATAATATATCATATTTCTACATAGCCTATCTACAAAATCCTATGAGGCTTATGTGATCACAGAGCGACATCTAGGGTCCACAAAATAGTTAAGATACAAAAAAACCAATCCAAAGTACAAGAGGGATGGTAAGATGAACTCGCTACTCCCAGACAATCCCCTGCGTCCACCACGGATTTTGAAATGTTGTAAATTAACAGGATGAGTAGTGGAATGCTCAGTGAATGGATAACATCATCTAGCGGAATTAAATTTCACAGCTAGTATCATAGAGATACCAACAATTCAAAAGGGAGCTCACATCAGTTACGAATAAATAAAGAAGTATAAATTATACTGTCACATCCCAAAAATTGAGTATGTGAAAAGATACTACTCATTTGATATAATTCTCAAACATACGTTATATACATATATTCTGTAAGGTTTTACATTCAACCTTAATCATTCATTCCACACTACAGAATTATATTCATCTGATAAGCAAATATAGACATACATAGTCTGATATTTCTATCTCATCGCAAGCCTAGGAGACCTATAAAAAGTACAGAGCGTTTCTAATATCCACATTAATAAGTACTGGTGTCCCACCAGACAGAAATAGAGAATAATCCCAAGGGGCTTCTAATCTTCAAACAGATTCTCTTATTCTCTGTTTTCTGTATCTGAAAAAAATAATCATAGGGAGTGTGAGTTTATTTAAAAACTCAGTAAGTAAATAACTGTACTATATAAAATATCAAAAGTACAAATACCACATTTACTCATATAATTAATTGTCTTATACATCGAGTAGTATGGGACTCTAACCCTTTCAAACTCATGAATAAGATTTCATAGGTATACACCGAGTAGTATGGGACTTTAACCCTTTCAACTCGTGTATAGATTTCATAGATATGCACTGAGTAGTATGGGACTTTAACCCTTTCACACTCGTGTATAAGATTTCTTAGATATACCCCGAGTAGTATGGGACTTTAACCCTTTCACACTCGTGTATTAGATCCCGTAGATCTTTACTCATTAATAAAATAGTGAGAATTCATCACATAGTACAATTATCATGAAATAAATAGTTTCTTCATACTCTTATTTCTACTGATCATCATATACTCCCATATGAAAAATTAATTGCTTATTATCCAAATAATATTGTAAATGGGACTTATATTGTACTTTGACTAGTAATATCAAATTAGCTGAGCAAGGTTATTCACTCACCTTGATGTTTGTCCAAGTTTACCTTGTTCCACACTAGAATTTGTGTAGGAAAATTTCCTAGTAAAATATATTACAAGGAATCATAAGAAAGGAAACAAAATCACGAAAATACGTAAAATTTTCTGACTGCTACAGTAACGGGTTGCTACAGTACGGTTTGCTACAGTAACGGTTTGCTACAGTGTCGGTTCGCTACAGTAACGGTTCACTACAGTACCGGTTCGCTACAGTAACGTTGACTGCTACAGTACCGTTAACTGCCGACACTACAGTACTGCTACAGTAACCCGAAGAAAATTTTCCAGATTTTGTTTCGAAATCCCTGGTCGCTACAGTAACTCGGTTTTTGCAGAAATTCTAACAATTTCATCCTTTCCCTTTCTTGTTTCAAAACCAGAATTTCAACTCCTTTAACTGATTATAACTCAAATATAACTTCTAAAACAACTGAGATTCATGAATTATCATCAAAATCTTCAAGAACAAAACCTCCTCTGATCTTCTACATAAACTGAAATTTAAGGAAAATAATCAGATTAAAGCTTACCTTTGATCCTTACAAAGCTTTTGAACCGAACAAATAATCGAACTTCTGAAGATCAAGGAAAGGATTCGAGAAGAAAATGAAGAACTGAGAAAGAAATCTTTTCTGCTTCCTTCGGCTGAGTGAAAAAAATAAGGTTACTATTGAAACTTTATATTAAATATTTCTAATGGGTTATTCAATAACCCATGGGTATCCATAACCCAACATCCAAACCCATCCAGTCAATTTACAATAAATGGATTAATTGACCATTCTGCAACCACTTTTCCATGAATTTCACCATTCTTAGAATATATCCCTCATTGTGCAAATATTTAGTCTAGTCATTTAACTCAATTTTCATAAATAATATTCAAAGAGAACAATTAAATATGAAAATTAAAAATGACCAAAATAAATAACTAAAGTAACGTTGTAGAATTCTAAAATACTCTTAAGCGAATTATATTCTGAAATTAACTGGTATTACATTCTACCCCCCTTAAAAGAATTCGGTCCTCCGAATTAAAATCTTACCTCAAGTTTCAAATAAATGTGGATAGTTTTTCCGCATCTCATCTTCTGCCTCCCACGTAGCTTCCTCGCGAGAATGATTTCTCCAAAGAACCTTGACAGTAGGAATTTCTTTGGTACGTAATTTATTGACTTTTCTATCAAGGATAGCTACTGGTACCTCTTCATAGGTGAGAGTTTCATCAAAATGAACTTCTTGGGGTTGAATGACATGAGAAGGATCAGGAAGATACTTCCGTAGCATGGACACATGAAATATTGGATGAACTCCCTCTAGGTTGGAAGGTAGGTCTAGGCGATATGCCACATTACCCACTCTGTCTACAACCTCATATGGGCCAACATACCTCGGACTAAGCTTGCCTTTCTTCCCGAATCTCATTACTCCCTTCATAGGTGAGATTCGTAAGAAAACCATATCACCTATTGCAAATTCAAGGTCACGTCGTCGGTTGTCCGCATAAGACTTCTGTCTACTCTGAGCAGTTAACAACTTTTCTCTGATCAGTTTAACTTTATTTATATCTTCCTAAATCATCTCAGGTCCAAATATTTTGGTTTCACCAAGTTCAAACCAACCTATAGGAGATCGACACCGTCTCCCATATAAAGCCTCAAAAGGTGCCATCTGAATACTAGCTTGGTAACTGTTGTTATAAGCAAATTCAATAAGAGACAAATGATCTTCCCAACTTCCACTGAAATCCATCACACAAGCTCTTAGCATATCCTCTAAAGTCTGAATTGTCCTTTCGGACTGTCCATCAGTCTGAGGATGGAATGCTGTGCTAAGATTCACTTTGGTACCCAAAGCCTCTTGAAAGACTTTCCAGAACCGAGAAGTAAACTGAGGTCCTCGGTCTGATATAATGGATATTGGTACACCATGAAGTTTCACTATTTCTTTAACATAAAGTCGAGCAAGTTTTGCTACACTGAAAGTGGTATGAACAGGAAGAAAATGTGCTGACTTAGTAAGTCGATCCACTATGACCCATATTGAATCATTTCCTTTTGTTGACCGAGGTAAACCTACTACAAAATCCATGGTGATCCTTTCCCACTTCCATTCGGGAATATCTAGTTTTTGCATCAATCCAGGTGGTCGTCGATGTTCAGCTTTAACTTGCTGACAAGTCAAACATCGAGCTACAAAGTCAGTCACGTCTCGCTTCATGCCCTCCCACCAATAAACTTGTTTCAAGTCCTGATACATTTTCACAGCACCAGGATGTACAACGTAGGGTGAACCATGAGCTTCCATTAAGATTTCATGTTTCAAAGATTCAATGTTGGGGACACAGAGTCTACCATTAAACCATAAGACTCCTTCTTCATCTACCAAGAAACTTGGTGCTAGACCTTGCCTTGCCTTATCTCTTATTTTGACTATATCAATGTCACCTTCTAAAGTTGCTTTTACTTTTTCAACAAGGGATGATCTAACTGTTAAATGAGCCAGAAATGTACCTGACTCAGTGATCTCGAAGAATACTCCATCAGCTTCCAATTCTTGTAGTTCATGTATTAGAGACCTCCTTATAGTGGCAATGTGAGCTAAACTTCCCATAGACTTTCGACTTAGAGCATCAGCCACTACATTTGCTTTACCTGGATGATAAAGGATGGTACAATCATAATCTTTCAGAAGTTCCATCCACCTTCGTTGCCTTAGATTGAGATCTCTCTGCTCAAAAATGTACTTAAGGCTTTTGTGATCTGTAAAAATTTTACAAGTTTCCCCATACAAGTAATGTCTCCATATCTTTAGGGCAAACACTACAGCTGCCATTTCCAAATCATGAGTGGGGTAATTCAATTCATGCTTTTTAAGCTGACGTGAGCCATAAGCTATGACTTTACCATGTTGCATCAACACACACCCTAAGCCTATCTTTGAGGCGTCACAGAATACAGAGTAACCCCCTGGTCCTGATGGTAGAATTAAGACTGGTGCAGAAGTTAAACACTCTTTCAATTGGGTGAAACTTTGTTCACATGAATCATCCCAAATGTATTTAACATTCTTTCGGGTTAACTTATTTAATGGAAGAGCCGTCTTAGAGAAATCTTTGACAAAGCGACGATAATACCCTGCTAAGCCAAGAAAACTACGTACTTCAGACACAGTTGTTGGTCGAGGCCATTGTTTTACTGCTTCAATTTTACTTGGATCTACATGAATACCTTCTTGGGAAATAACATGTCCCAAAAATGTTACATGACTCATCCAGAATTCACATTTTGAGAGCTTTGCGTACAACTGATGCTCTCTCAAAGTCTGAAGCACTATTCTCAAATGTTCAGTATGTTCTTCATGACTCTTTGAATACACCAAAATATCATCAATAAATACAATTACAAACTTATCAAGGAATGATTTGAACACTCTGTTCATTAAATCCATAAATGCTGCTGGTGCATTTGTCAACCCAAAAGACATCACAAGAAACTCATAATGTCCATACCGTGTACGAAAAGCAGTCTTAGGTATATCATCACTCTTAATTCGTAACTGATGATATCCAGACCTTAGATCAATCTTTGAGAAGTATTTTGCTCCTTTAAGCTGATCAAACAAATCATCTATCCTTGGTAAAGGATACTTATTCTTCACTGTGACTTTATTCAGTTGACGATAATCTATACATAATCTCATAGAACCATCTTTCTTTTTCACAAAAAGAACAGGAGCACCCCAAGGTGAAAAACTTGGGCGAATGAACCCTTTGTTTAACAAATCTTCCAATTGTTCTTTAAGTTCTTTTAGCTCAACAGGAGCCATACGATAAGGTGGAATAGAAATTGGTCTTGTGTCTGGGACCAAATCAATACTGAACTCAATATCTCTTTCTGGCGATAATCCAGGTAAATCTTCTGGGAACACATCTGGGAATTCATTAACCACATGAATGTCTTCTAACTTCTGTTCTTTCTTTTCTAAATCTTTGATAAAAGCTAGAAATCCCTGACATCCCTTTCGCAACATACGCTGGGCACTTAACATAGATATCATGTTGCAAGGTACATCACTTCGATCTCCTTGAAACACAAAATTACTCCTCCCCGGTATATTAAAGGAAATAACTTTGTCACGACAATTTATAGTAGCATGACAAGAAGATAGCCAGTCCATCCCTAGAATCACATCAAAATCTAACATATTGAGAACCATAAGATCTATCTCAGTTTCCATGCCTCCAACGATTATTTTACAAGAACGATAACATGTTTTAACCATCAAAGTCTCTCTCATCGGTGTGGAAACCAAGAATGGTTCTTTAAGAATAATCGAATCAATTGCAAATCTCTTGGTAAATAGGGGTGACACATATGAGTGAGTAGAACCGGGGTCAAACAAAATACGTGCAGCAAAAGTATTAACAGATAATATACCTGTAACTACAGCATTGGATGTTTGAGCATCCTGTCGGGTTAGAGCATATATTCTTGCATTTCCTCTGTCAGCAGCTTGTTTTCCACGGTCACCTTGGCCTCTTCCAGAACCTCTTCCCATACTACCCCCTGTTGAAGGGGTTGGTGTTTGAGTAATAGATTGTGGTCGAGGTGGCAAAGTAGACCCTTGACCTGGTCTTGTCATGAGCTGAGGGCACTCCCTTATAAAATGTCCTTTTTGTCCACAGTGAAAACAGCCTGTACCAACAGTGTTTAACCTGCATTCTCCGAAGTGAAACTTTCCACATTCAGGACATTGAGGTTTTTTCCTTCTACCTTGAGTACCTCCTCTACTAGAAGAGCTAAAACCACCCCTGCTCTCTGAACGAGGCTTAGCCACACTGGCTATAGAATAAGATGACTTAGTAGGAGTGGCTGGAGCATGTTGTGGTGCAGTAAAAGTCCCTGAGTCTTCCCCTTGATTAAAAGATCTCCTATATCTGGCCTTCTTCTTTTGACGATATTCTTCTTTATTCTTTGACCTCCTTTCCATTCTTCGGGCCACATCAACAGCTTCTGAGTACGAAGAGTAATCATTCATATTAGAACCCACTTGATCATATAAGGCATCACGAAGCCCTTCCACAAACTTTTCTATTTTCTTCCTTTCAGAAGGAATGATTTCAGGGGCATATTCAGATAATTTAACAAACTGAGCTGAATACTCGTCAACAGTCATGGTTCCCTGCCGTAGATACAGAAAATCTCTGGCCCTGGATGATCGTTCACTTGCCGGAAGGAATTCATCCATAACCAATCTGTAAAATTCTGTCCACATAACTGGCGGTGCGCCTTGAATTCTAGCTTTCTTCCAGTTCCTCCACCATTTACCAGCCCTACCTTTTAACTGAAAGGAAGTGAATTCTACCTTTTGAGTAGGAGAACACCCTATAGCATCACAGATTGCTTCACAATCTTCAAGGAAACATTATGGGTCCTCTTTGGGATCTTCCCCTGAAAAAGTAGGAGGCCTCATTTTCTGGAATTCAGACATTCTTACCTCTCTTACATTAACTCCTCCCGCTAACGGAGCTGGTGGTACATTTTCAGCTTCAACAATAGGAGGATCCACTGGCAGGTTAGCTTGTGCAGCTCGACCTCTCATTTCAGCCTCAAATCGGTCAAATCGTTCATTCATCAAATGAATCACATGTGCAATAGTTGCATTACCGACATGAGCATCAGGTTCGACTCTTCTTGCTTGCTCACTAGTTGCGCCCTCAGTACTTTGAGCATGTAAACTATCACCACGGTTAGGATCATCTTGCACATGTACTGGTGGATTTATGGCCCTCCTTGGACCCATATGCTCATTATTATTAGAAGATCCTTCTGACATTGATCTGTCACAGATCTACACACATAACAAACAATTTTCAGACATAAACAAAATATCACTTACTAGCCCCACTGAGAAGTTATCTATAAAATGACGTTATACTCTACAAGGTCTTTTATGGAACCTAATCCTATGGTCATGCCGCGGCTCATGACAATAGGGAAGGGCCCACAAAGATCACTTTGCTCTGTACTCTATAGGGGACCTATAAAACCTTTCCTCTGATACCAAATTTGTCACATCCCAAAAATTGAGTATGTGAAAAGATACTACTCATTTGATATAATTCTCAAACATACGTTATATACATATATTCTGTAAGGTTTTACATTCAACCTTAATCATTCATTCCACACTACAGAATTATATTCATCTGATAAGCAAATATAGACATACATAGTCTGATATTTCTATCTCATCGCAAGCCTAGGAGACCTATAAAAAGTACAGAGCGTTTCTAATATCCACATTAATAAGTACTGGTGTCCCACCAGACAGAAATAGAGAATAATCCCAATGGGCTTCTAATCTTCAAACAGATTCTCTTCTTCTCTGTTTTCTGTATCTGAAAAAAATAATCACAGGGAGTGTGAGTTTATTTAAAAACTCAGTAAGTAAATAACTGTACTATATAAAATATCAAAAGTACAAATACCACATTTACTCATATAATTAATTGTCTTATACATCGAGTAGTATGGGACTCTAACCCTTTCAAACTCATGAATAAGATTTCATAGGTATACACCGAGTAGTATGGGACTTTAACCCTTTCAACTCGTGTATAGATTTCATAGATATGCACTGAGTAGTATGGGACTTTAACCCTTTCACACTCGTGTATAAGATTTCTTAGATATACCCCGAGTAGTATGGGACTTTAACCCTTTCACACTCGTGTATTAGATCCCGTAGATCTTTACTCATTAATAAAATAGTGAGAATTCATCACATAGTACAATTGTCATGAAATAAATAGTTTCTTCATACTCTTATTTCTACTGATCATCATATACTCCCATATGAAAAATTAATTGCTTATTATCCAAATAATATTGTAAATGGGACTTATATTGTACTTTGACTAGTAATATCAAATTAGCTGAGCAAGGTTATTCACTCACCTTGATGTTTGTCCAAGTTTACCTTGTTCCACACTAGAATTTGTGTAGGAAAATTTCCTAGTAAAATATATTACAAGGAATCATAAGAAAGGAAACAAAATCACGAAAATACGTAAAATTTTCTGACTGCTACAGTAACGGGTTGCTACAGTACGGTTTGCTACAGTAACGGTTTGCTACAGTGTCGGTTCGCTACAGTAACGGTTCACTACAGTACCGGTTCGCTACAGTAACGTTGACTGCTACAGTACCGTTGACTGCCGACACTACAGTACTGCTACAGTACCCGAAGAAAATTTTCCAGATTTTGTTTCGAAATCCCTGGTCGCTACAGTAACTCGGTTTTTGCAGAAATTCTAACAATTTCATCCTTTCCCTTTCTTGTTTCAAAACCAGAATTTCAACTCCTTTAACTGATTATAACTCAAATATAACTTCTAAAACAACTGAGATTCATGAATTATCATCAAAATCTTCAAGAACAAAACCTCCTCTGATCTTCTACATAAACTGAAATTTAAGGAAAATAATCAGATTAAAGCTTACCTTTGATCCTTACAAAGCTTTTGAACCGAACAAATAATCGAACTTCTGAAGATCAAGGAAAGGATTCGAGAAGAAAATGAAGAACTGAGAAAGAAATCTTTTCTGCTTCCTTCGGCTGAGTGAAAAAAATAAGGTTACTATTGAAACTTTATATTAAATATTTCTAATGGGTTATTCAATAACCCATGGGTATCCATAACCCAACATCCAAACCCATCCAGTCAATTTACAATAAATGGATTAATTGACCATTCTGCAACCACTTTTCCATGAATTTCACCATTCTTAGAATATATCCCTCATTGTGCAAATATTTAGTCCAGTCATTTAACTCAATTTTCATAAATAATATTCAAAGAGAACAATTAAATATGAAAATTAAAAATGACCAAAATAAATAACTAAAGTAACGTTGTAGAATTCTAAAATACTCTTAAGCGAATTATATTCTGAAATTAACTGGTATTACATATACAATGCACAATACAAGTCCCGTACCAACCGGGTCGTCCACTGGTACAGTGGATGACCCGGTTAGTACGAGAACCAGTAGATCATTGCCCGCGGCCCCCGGCCGCATCCACCCTTATCTATCCAAGAAAGAGGTATCTCCACCCTTATAACTCCTTTAATTCCTTCCATGGGGTGCACCACCATGAACCAAACGTACACAATAATTATCCTCAATACACAATTACGTTTAGAACTTCAACCATATTAATCTCTAGCTAACATTGACAGCACATAAATTTTCCAAGGGTGGCTTTTATCATAAATAATTAAGAGCATAGTATCCTAGAGAAGAAATACTCAACAACAAAATCGTTAAGTACAAAGAATATGAGAAGTTGAATTGAATTCAAGAATATATCATCTTTATCCATACCTTTATGATGCTTGACATTAAAAGCTTCAAGGAAGAAGTAAGACAATGTAATCACACTCACCTCAAATGTGGCACTAACTACCTTTGTTTTTGCAACTAAAATATTGAGGGTGTAGGAAATGATTCCCAAAGATTTCCTAAAATGAAAATAAAATGAAAATAAAAGAACACATTAGAGCTAGTCCTTCTTGTAAGTAAAACAGGGCATAAAGAGAAAAATATTTTTGCCGTCATAACAGGGAAGTTTTACCGCAGAATTCTGCAGAATTTCCTTATGTTGTCCAACCACTAAAACAATAGCAAAATAGCAGCAAACTTCTGCAGAATTTGCTCTGTTTTACTATCCAAAACTGTCAACCACCCCACAGGACCATTCATCTAGTATAATGTCCAATAATTTAGTCTCAAATTGTAGGAAAATCAATCATAAGCATCCTTTATTCAATTTACAGTTAAAATCAAATTAAAATCCCCTTTTCCTCCTCTCCTTCGTGCTCAAGACCACCCATACTCACCCTTTCTTCTATTCAATCATTTACACAAACAAAAACTCCTAGATGTCTACTGATTAAGAACTGATAGCATGGAAGCCACCAAAATTTGGTTTAAATCAGAATTCCCTTCCTTAGCTAACTAGGGTTCATGGTACAAAGAAGGAAAAATAGAAGAAGAGGAAAATGAAATATAAGGGAACCTATTATTTACTTACTTGTTTAGAGTACAAAAAAATGGTGAAGACCGGCGTGCAAGCTCCAACCAGTAGAGAAGAAGGCAACTCACAGGAATGGGAGGGGTGGAAGCCAAAAAAATGGAGAATAGATGATTATAGGGTATTAAAAAAAAACTCCTATATATCCAAATACCTAAGCTCCACGTGGATACAACTGGAAAACGTAGATTGGCACCTAGGGCCCTGTATGGCGCCTGGGGCGCCATTTTCTAAAATTTGGATAGAGTTTGGGTGCTGGCACCTTGGGGCACCCTGTGTGGCCCTTGAGGCACCATCCATCTGTGGTTAGACCGAGAGTTGAGGTCCTGGCACCTGAGGCGCCCTGCGTGGTTCCTGGGGCACCAGCCGTCAGTTTTTCTTTTTACCTTAATTAGAATTGGACCTTAAACAGATTCATATACAATCTATGGCCCCAAATGGCAATAACCCAATCACCATAATTGATTTTAATTAAACCACCTAAATCCTACTATAAAAACATAGTAGTATACACACAAAAGAAAATAGTAAAATAAATTCAACAAATTTAAAATAGTAAAATTTTCACGCTCCAAAACTAGTAACACACCTGAGGACTAGAATGTTACATAAAGGCAATCATCTTTTATAGATTACTTGTTCTTTAATTCCGATGGAGTAGCCTTGATCTTCCTAACTAGGCTAAACCATGCTCACATTTTGAAATATATGTAAGTATGCATGTTTTGTACTATCATTAATTATCTTTAGGAAAACGACCAAGATAGGGTAGGAATTCCCCTCACATTCATATCTAATCCGACTTATATGGTATGCATCTTACCATCCCTATTATTCATTTCACAAATGGATGACCACCTTCAAAGTTTTTGCTTAGCTAAGATGAGATCAAGCATACAATAATACTTATAGGTGTATACATAAGCAATTATGTATATATATACACCACTAAATCACACATAAGGGAAATGCAGGATAGAGATAGGGATTCCTTTACATTTTACAAGGGAAAAGCTTTGGTATTCATGAGCATCGCATACCATAATAAATTCATATCATTCATCATTCCATTGTACTTTAGAGTAACTATTGATTGCCAAAATGTACATATTCACATTACTCTTACGTATGGTCAATTGTCATTAAAACTAAATACATGAATTCTCCTATAAGTAACAACCCAAAAATTTTGGGTTCCCATTCGATTCCATGTTACATTCAAGCTTCACCACAATATAACACATCTCATGGATTTTTGTCCTCGGTTGATTGAGGTAGTATCATGCAAGTGTGTGCATATATATATATATATATATATATATATATATATATATATATATATATATATATATATATATATATGCCTTCCCTATCGTTTACTTTCATGCTTTACCTAGTTTGTACAAATCCTCAAAATTTAGGATTCATAATATAAGATAAGAGAATTCAGGAATCACTATGCATTTAATAAATAACACCAACCAATTCACTTTTATCAAGATAGAACTAACTACTTACCTTACCTCTGAGATTAAGTTGGAAGGTTTGCAAGCCAAGGAATTGCTCCTTTAATGCTTATTGAGGCCTATATATCATCTAGTATTAATTAGAATTAATTTCCAAAAATTTATTCTTGATTTATGGAGGCTTAGGTGAAGAGAGGATGGTGGAAAAAGTCCCTAAAATTGTTGCTCAACCTTAGGGAACAAAAGAGCAATGAAAGATGCAAGATAGAACTTGAAAACACAAGGAATGAAAACAGATAAATTCTCTCATTTCTAATCTTTCTCATCCCATTCCAAACCATGGTTTCAGCCACATGTTCTTTGTATTTTTAAGTCTTTACCTTAATTAAAAGCATGAAGAGATAAATTCCCTTAAAATCCACCCTAAATTCAAAGTTCCCAAAGTTTCCAACTTAGGGTTTTCCTTGCAAGAAACTAAGAAGAAGAAAAGGAAATCTTTGTTCTTACCTTGAGGAGGGAAGTCTGGTAGGGGAAAGGCCGCCGATGAGGGGAGCTCGTAGGAGTTGGTGATGGAGCCACCACCAAGAGCCTTCTTTGGCATTGAGGATGAGAGGTGACTAAGGAAGAGGGAGAAGCATGAGAGGGATGGTAAGAGATGAAGGAGGCGTGAGAGAGTGTGAAATTCTAAGGTGGGTGTGTGTTTTAATGGAGGTGGGCCCACTTTCTTTCAATTTGGTCCCTCCAATGAAGTTCCATTAAGGCCTCAAAAGAATTTTGGAAGTTCTTTTAAATCAACTAATAAACCACACCTCAGTAAAACACAACACTCATACACCAAATTTCTATTTTATAGCACATTTTGTTAAAAATACAAAAATTTTTACAAAAATTTATACACTGCTATGCCTCTACTTCTACCATCCTTGTGGCATCAACACCTTAACTACACCTCTCTAAACCCTTCTCTCCTTAAGGGCCCTTATTCATGCCAATCCCATGGAACTACTTATTATTTTCCTTTTTTTTCACTGTAGTTCCTTTCTCGCTACTCAAGCTTCTTAATTGAATGCCTATCCATTGGCAAAAAATTTCTACACATTCGAAATTACCCTCTCTTACTAGCTACGTAATACCTTGGGTGTTACATCGAATCTAAGATTCATCCCCTCTCTATCTCTCATCTTGTAAGTATATTCAAGATGCCCTTTTTCCCCATTGAATAACATGCATTCATTCTCTCAATCCAAGAAGCTTTATATCAAAATTTTGGAAGAGATGTTATGCAGACCAAGCAGGAGGGGGTGAATGTTTGAATGAAGTTGTGTTGTAGTTCAATCTTGATGGTTCTCCAATCATATAGTATATATATATATATATATTTGGAGTGTAACAGGCCTTGTATGCTTGCGTCTCTTTTCTTTCCCTATATAGTGCAGAGTTAGTGTAGTAGAGGCAGCCCCTGCATCATCTCAGTGATTAATTGATTGAGAAACTACTCCAAAAATGCAGCAACACAATATCTTTGTAGAATCAAGTGTCTGCTGAATATGCTTACAGGATGAAAGAGAGAGAGGATGAATGCATGTTATTCAAGGGGGAAAAAAAGAAAATCCTGAATATGCTTACAAGATGAGAGAAAGAGAAAGGATGAATCTCAGAGTTGAAACTATTGATCAGAAAATGATGGGAGAAACACAGAGACGGAGAGTGGGAGAAACATAGAGTGGCAGAGAGCAGCAATGATAGAGGAACACATAGACCAGAGTGAGAGAAACAGAGCGAGACAGAGTGGGCTAGAGAAACAAAGAGCAACAGATAGAGAGAGAGAGAGAGAAAGAGAGAGCTCACGGCGATATACAGGGAAGAGAAAGTCTTGTGACGTTGTGCAGCAAAGAGAGAAAGAGAGATTGAGGCAGAGAAGGGGACGAAGAAAAAGAGTAAGGAGAGAGAGAGATATATAAGGGCATTTTTGTAATGTTGGGTATGATTTCACGTGGCAGATGATGTGGTGGGTGATATGTGCCACGTGAACTGCCTAATCAGTATTTGCCGTTAGTATCATTAATAGACTTTAAAAAAAAGGGAATATTTTAAAAAAATGAAATATGTGGGATATATTTGACCCCAAAAAAATGTTAGGGGCATAAATGAAACTCAGTATAAACATTAGGGACATGAAGTATATTTTTCCCTATTATGAACAATTTTCTATTGTAACTAATATTTTAAAAATTGGACCGGTCATTAAACTAGTAAAAACACCGATTCAAAGTTCAATAGTTCAACCGTGATCAAATCGATACTAATTATATATATATATTAATTTTATATTAATAAATAAGAATTACATTTCTTTTTTTTTTGGGAAAAGAATAATATTATATATATTTATATTATATTAAAAATTAAAACAATAATTTTTTAATGTATAATATCAATTTTTTATATAAATTATAACTATTAAATAATTTTTTCAACATTCTTATTTTCCAACGATATTTCTTACTTTTCCAAACATAATTAATTAAAGCTCTCTTTCTCTATAAGTCTTTTTCTTTTTTTCTTTTCTGTTTTTTAAGAATAAAAAGTATAACCATATATTATGTAACATACTCTAAGTAGCACTGTCAAAACGGGCTTTGGCTCGCGGGTCGGTGCATTTGGGCGGGCTTGGATTTTGTAAGATAGTATTTGAGAGAATAATCTTGTGTATATTGTTCAACTATGTGTAGGTATTTAAATACAAAAGGAATCTTATACAAGGAAAGAAAATGATTACAATAATAATTACAATCCTATAATTCAGCCTATAATCTCATAACACCCCCTCAAGCTGGAGCATAGATGTTAATCATGTCCAATTTGTAACAAAGATAATCGACCTTAACTCCGTTAAAAGCCTTTGTGAAAATATCTCCCAATTGGTCTCCAGTTTTCACATAGCCTATAGAAATTGAACCTTCCTGAATCTTTTCACGAACAAAGCAACAATCAATCTCAATATGTTTGGTTCGTTCATGAAAGACTAGATTAGATGCAATATGAAGCACAACTTGGTTGTCACACCATAACTTAGTTGGCATTGAGAACTCAAGACCTACTTCTCTGAGAAGTTGATATATCCATATTATTTTATATACAAATTTAGCCATAGCCCTCTATTCAAACTCAGCACTTGATCGTGAAACTACATTTTGTTTCTTGTTCTTCCACAAGACCAAATTGTCACTAATAAAACACAATATCCTAAAGTTGATCTTCGATCTCTTAAGACCCTGCCCAATCATTATCTGAAAAACATTCAATCCTAGTTGGCCATGATTGGCATATAAGATCCCAAGCCTAGGTGCCCCTTTTAAATAGCACAAAACTTGTTCAACTACTTTCCAGTGATCAATAGTTGGAGATGACATATACTGACTTACCACACTAACTGAATAGGCAATATCTGGACAAGTCACAATGAGATAGTTCAACTTTCCCGTCAACCTTCTATATCTTTTAGGCTCTTCAAATAAATCACCAGCTTTCATAAGCTGCATACCAGGAATCATTAGAGCATTGCATGGTATAGCTCCAACTTCCCTGTTTCAGACAATAAGTTAAGCACATATTTCCTTTAAGACAAGAAGATTCCGTTTTTACTCCTAGTTACTTCAACACACAAGAAATATCATAGCATTCCAAAGTCTTTGGTACGAAACTAAGTATGGAGGAAGGATTTAAGAGATGAAATCCCTTCAGAGTCACTACCAGTGATGACAATATCATCCACATACACAACTAAAAGAATGATGCCATTTTTCAAAGTGTTTGTA
Organism: Biancaea sappan; assembly: GCA_037074585.1. NCBI lineage: Eukaryota > Viridiplantae > Streptophyta > Magnoliopsida > Fabales > Fabaceae > Biancaea > Biancaea sappan. The sequence goes on from CM073498.1 coordinate 53,101,749, forward strand.
GAAAATAGAGTGATCAGACTTACTTTTATAGATGCCAAAATTCTCAATAGCCTGAGTAAACTTACCAAACCGTGCATGAGGACTCTATTTTAGGCCATTTAAAGACTTATAGAGGCAACGTATTTTCCCATACTCCCCCTGAGATGCAAAACTTGGTGGTTGTCCCATATATACTTCCTCTTGAAGGTCACCATGAAGAAAGGCATTTTTAATGTCCAATTGATACAGATGCTAATGTTGAGTGGCTACCATAGAAATAAATAGTCTCATAGAAGCAAGTTTAGCAACAAGAGAAATATAGCAATGTAAAGAGATTTGCAAGAGTTCAGGATAAGATGATAAGTATGGTCACAAGAGCTTACTTATGGTTGCACATATGTGATGATAAGCCAGAAAGGCTTGTGTTGATGAAGAGGAAGGATTATCATAAGTGGTTCTGAAGAAGATCTTAGTAATGAGTACAATGGCAATAACAAAGGTTGGAGATCAGTATATGGCTTTAAAACCACGTAGATGGTTACCTAAAGCCCAAGGATCTTAGGGAAGATTGAGTTGAGTTTGGAAGTGGAAATTTGAGGATTTAATTTCTTTAAGAGGGAAGTATTGTAACACCCCAGGTTCTTGGGAGTTACTGTAGATGAAATAGTTGTGTGAGTGTGGAAATATGAGGGATATGAAGGAGTTTGATGTCTTGTGGGACTCGGTGAGTGGTAAAGAACGAGAAAGACGGAATGAGCCATAAGTCCGTGGAGGGACTAAATTGAAATTTAGGAAGAAGAGTGGTGAGGATATGTGGCACTATGAAAATATGAAAATTATCTGAGTCAGAGGAAATTACAATTTTACCCTCATCCAAGGATGGGTCTTGTGATTGAATTAAGGCCAGTTTTGTAATTTTCCTCTATAAGTATATATATATATATATGTGTGTGTGTGTGTGCATTTGTGTCATGCCCACAAGACTCAAGAGACTCATTCTTCCATACTTATTCTTTTCTTATGAGTCTCTCTCATCTTTCACCCTCACCTCCATGGAACCTTACTCCCTCAAGCCTCTGGCCACCATTCTCCAATAACGGGTGTGGATCCTCTGCTTGGAAAAAAAACAAGCAGAGGGATGCTTGGAGTTTTAGCAACGGTTTTAACTGTTGCTAAAACTTTCAGCAACAGTTTTTTGTTGCTGAAAGCTTTAGCAACAGTTAAAACCGTTGCTAAAACTCCAAGCACAAAAATTCCAAGTAGAGGATCCACACCTCTCTAATAACCCCCTTCATCAGAAAACCATGGATTTGAGGTAAGTAATCCATTTTCCCTAAACTTCCTTGAGATTTCACACAATCCTAACCCTAGGTGAAATTCTTGACAAATTGAGTGATTTGGATTGTGTTAGTGCATCAAATCTCTTCCTAAAAGCATAATAATATGTTGGAAAACTTAAATCCATATTTGTAGTGCTTGAAACCGGATCAATGATGAAAGTTGGAGGAGAAACTCCTTTTTACTATCATGAGTTAAATGTTTTAGGATTTGAGTTATGCATCTTTTTTTTTTGAACTATAAGAAGTTACAAAATTGATTTCAACTTGATTATGAAACCAAAAATTGTTGAAAATAATCCTTGGGGGTAGGAAGAGTGTATAGAAGCCTTTAAGATCAAGAACTCACATTTTTCTGGTGTGCTACAGTGTTACCAGTCAACAGTCGTAGGCCATCAATCGACTAGTAGCCCTCTATGCAAGATTCTTAGTTGTGGCCTAGGAGAACTAGTTGATTGGTCAGGTCTACCAGTCGATCGATAACTCCCTGGTATAAGGTACCTGGGAATAACCAGTCAGCTACTCTATTTTCGAATAACTTTTCCTTTCCACTTTCAGTGGGATTAAAGTAGATACTTACTCTAAACCGAGGTGAGGGAATTTCTACCTTGCCTTACTTAGTTATTCTTCCTTGAATTATTTGTCATATGTTATTGACATAGTTATTGAAATCATGCAATTCACAATTTGAATCATACGATGCAGTTTGATACATACCTGTGGTGATATGAATCCTTTGGCAAATCGTTTTGTGTCTAGAATTAGCTTCTGAATTGCCGAAATAATGCGATTCGAGCTGGAACTGGTGAATTGCACAGTTCTAGTGATTCAAAAGTTAGAAGATGAACCAAGGCCTACGTGATGAAGAAGATGATCAATGGCTGACACGAGGAAGAAGATGAACCAAGGCTGATGGGACACAATGAAGAAAACAACGGTAGGAAAAAGATGGAGCAGGGTTGATGTGATGTAAGGAAGAAAAGAAGACGACACATGGAAGAAGATGAACTAAAATTAGAAGCTGAAACATGATGAAGAAGATAAATTGATGCTAAATTAGGGGGTTTTTTTAACTTGGTGAATTAACGCTGTGTTTTATTCACCCAAAGGCCAAAACACAGCATTTAACTTGGTAGGCAAAGGGCTTTTTGCAGCGTGACTCGTGCACATAATTGATTTGAAAGAATGTAATTTGTTTTTTAATTGCTTTTTTATTTGGAAACTCAAGAGTCATGCTTATTATTGTTATTTGATTGAAGCATATTAGTATAACAGTAACATAGAGAGCCATTTTCCACTCCAACTTTTGTGTCTGTCTAGTGTGCTACATGGTTTATGCCACTATAACTGCCGAATCACCCAGAATTAGATTTGTGGCAACTTGTAATATAATGATCATCCTAGGTTGTATTCTCTCAAAGAGCCTTGCTTCTAATTGCTTAATTAATTATTCTAACACTAATTTACCTTAATTACAGCCTAATTACCACAGAGGGGGTGATTGCATCAAACAAAAATAAAAAATAAACTAAATTTAACCAATAGAACACAAAACAAAATAGGAACAGAACATAAAACACACAGAACAAAAATGAAATTACAACACAAATGCAACCAACCATAGAGTCCTAGAATTACAACTATCATCATTCTTATCTTCAAATTAATTCTAGTGTTCTCTATCATTAGGTTTTCTAACTAATAATTCCAAGAGACTTGCTAGAACTATATTACATATAAGTTAAACCTAACCACATGCAATCTGATTAAGCTCTAATCTAAATCATGCTTGATAATCACCAAAGCAAGCCATTTCTATTATACTTGCTACACCAACTAGCAATAACAAGAAACATCTCAGATTCAAGCATTTAAACTAGTGATTATGTTCATATAGGTTTGACCATAACTAAAACAAATATAAAAACATAGATAAAAGGCAAGAAAATAAATGAAACAGAGGAAACAATAAGAAAACTTATTTGATTAAGCTCCAAGAATTTAGATTACAACTCTAGTTCATCCATGGATTGATTACAACACTGTTTAGCCTTCCATGGAGGCCATGATATCGGGCATTTTTATATACTTTTTAGTCCCTATCTTAGTCCTATGGCTATTCCAATGTTGCCAATTCTCTAATTTTATTATGTTTTGGAATTTATTGGGTATAAACTATTTATGGATTGAATGTGTTTCAATTTTATATTTTTAGAACTTGAATTGCAAAATGCTCAATCTAATTCCTACAAATCTTAATTTTGGAGAGAAAAATGCTGACATGGACAAAGATGCTGATTTGGATGCTAATGTGGCACTTTTTGGGTGATACAGATGCTGACTAGGATATGCTGGATGTGGGGCCCACTTAAACTCTTATTCAATGCCATGTAGTCAGAATTTTTGGGCAAAAATATTAAATTTCGTAGGTTAGAATATCATGGCTGAAATATTAATTTTGCCATGATATTCTGCTGCTGTTCTGCTGCTGTTTGTTACTTTCTGCTGCAGAAATATTAATTCTGCTGCTGCCATACCTATCTGCTGCTGCAGAAACATTAATTATGCTGCTGTTTTGCTGTCAAAGTGCTGCCACATCATGAAAGAAGCATCTAGGGTAGAATATTCTAAGGCATTAAAGGGGCATCAGTTTTAAAGAAGAGAACACTTTTATTTTTGTAACCAGAACTTAGGAAATTCGTAGCTCTCTCTTCCTCTCTGTTTTTGCTTCTATTGTTTGCTGTTTTGCTCTCATGGAGAGCTAAGTTTTCATTGTAATTAGTCACTAGACCACTGGGATGTTGTAGCTTGAACTAAGAATGCAAGCTAAGTGTTTTATTCTCCATTTTCATCTCATTTAATTTCTGTTTTGCTGTCATGTTTATTTTGCTGTCAAATTCTGATTAGAGCTTGAGAATGTAACATAAACTGACTTATATATAAGACATAACCTTGCTTGACTGATTAGGAAAGTGAGGGAGGCGAAATGACTAGTTAAAAGATATATTTAACTTGGTTTGGTTGGGATTTTCCACTGAATGCATCTAGTTATAGTAGAGAGATGTTCTTGACTGTAATTAGTAGCATTAAATTCTATATGTTATTCTAGAACCATTTTCATAAAGAACCAAACAATGGAATGAGAATAAAACTGAATCAATGAGTTAGGTAATGATAGTTACACTCCCATGAATCCTAGTGGCTGATTACATAGTCTCTTTACTGTCAATACCTTGCAAATTCTTCTGCTGTTGCTGCTGTTGTAGTTATTTGCTGTTCTGTTTTGTTTGTTTTATTAGTACTGCCACAAAACCCCCCCCCCACGTTTATGTACTCTTCATTAGTGTTTGGGTGTTTAGAACGATTAATTAGTATTAAGAAGTGAGGCTCCTTGAGTGAATACGACCTGGGGATCACTATACTGCAAATTGCCACGAATTCAATTCTGGGCGATTTGGCATCGTAGTGGCGTGAACCAGAATTTTGGCGCCGTTGCCAGGGAGCCAATTCACTTCCAAGTTATCTAATTAGTTGTTTAAGTGTTTCTTTGTTTAATTTTAAGTTATCTAGTATTGTTGAAACGGTTTACAAGTTTTTGAGTTTTTATCGGTTACTATTCATAGGTAAAAAACTAACTACCTCCGATTGACTTCAAACTTGGTATACCACTAGTTTTCGACATTTTAAGCAAATTCCAACCACTTGATCATCCAAAGGATCATCTTGGGCGGCCATTTTGCAAAATTCCATCGTTTAGGCCTCCTTTTCTATTTTTTAATATTTTTTTGATTTTTCTAATTAATTGTGATTTTTAGTGTGATTTTTGTAGTTTGAATTTTTGAATTCTATTTTTTGTGTTTGTCTCTCCAATTTGTCAAGAATTTTTCCATGAAAAATCAGATTTTTCTGAGATACTTAAATTTTTGGTGATTTTCATCGGTTGGAGTCTTTTGTACTGATTTAGTTGTTTTTGTTGTTTTCTTGTTGTTTTCTTGTGAATTTGTGCCCTTTCTAGTATATGAGAAGGTCTGGTCACGTGGACTTACCACCTTTTGATCCAGAAATTGATAGGACCTTCCATAGGCTAGTGAGAATTAGGACTAGTATAGTTTCTGAAATTCTTGCTGAAATTGTTGAGTTTGCTGTCAATAGTGTAGAAGTTGAATCAGATTCTGAATCTGATATTGTGTTGGAGTCTACAGATTTTGCATCAGCTGGGACAACTGGGATGGATAACCAAAATGCACAAATGCCTCAAAATAGGCAAGAACAATCAATTAAAGAGTTGATTGCACCTGATGTGGCATTATCAACCATTGTGCATAAATTATCCTGAGTTGGATGCTAACTTTGAACTAAAATCTGGTCTAATCCATTTGTTGCCTAAGTTTCATGGTCTTGCAGGAGAAGATCCGCACAAGCACTTAAAGGAGTTTCATGTTGTCTGCTCTACCATGAGACCACATGGAGTTGGAGAAGAACAGATCAAATTAATAGCATTTCCTTTCTCTCTGGATGGGGCAGCCAAGGATTGGCTTTACTATCTACCCACTGCCTTGATAACAAGATGGGATGAGCTGAAGAAGTTGTTCTTAGAAAAATTCTTTCCAGCCTCCAGAACAGCAGCAATCAGGAAGGATATCAGTGGGATTAGACAGTTGAATGGTGAGTCTCTGCATGAATATTGGGAGAAGTTTAAGAAGCTTTGCTCATGCTGTCCAAACCACCAGATTTCAAAGCAGCTTCTCATCCAATATTTCTATGAAGGATTACTACCTATGGACAGATACATAGTTGATGCAGCTGCTGGTGGGGCATTGGTGGATAAGACTCCTTCTGCAGCAAATGAATTGTTGGCCAAGATGGCCCAAAATGCTCAGCAATTTGGCACCAGATTGAGTGATCCAACAGTTACTGTCAATGAGGTGAGGACACCTCCCATGGAGCAACAAAGGATAGAAAATAAATTGGAAGAATTAGCTTCAATGGTGAGGCAATTGGCATTAAATCAGAGAACACAACAACAAGCCCCTCCTCCTTCAGTCCGTGGTATTTGTTCCCTGAATACCCACCATACTGATCAATGCCCTCAGCTGCAAGAGACCCCAACTGAGTCATGTGCTGGTATATTCCCTGGTAGACCCATGCAGCCACAACAACAGAGATATGACCCATATTCCTCCACCTACAATCCTGGGTGGCGTGATTATCCAGCTTTCAAGTATGGGAATACATCCAACCCCCCTTACCAGCCACCCCATGCAAGATACAATCAACCTGAACCTAGCCATACACCTCCTCCAGCACCCAAGAAACCTGAGCCTAGTCTTGAGGATCTAATGAAGCAACTGACTGCCAATACCCTTCAGTTCTAGCAAAGGACATAAACAAATATGCAGAATTTGGAAACTAAGATTGGCCAGTTAGCCACAACAGTCAATGAGCTGAAAAGTCAAGGTTTAGGGAGTTTGCCATCCCAACCAGTGATCAACCCAAGAGGCAATGTGAGTGCCATCATCTTGAGGAGTGGCAAACAAGTAGACAGTCTAGCTTCTGAATCTGAACCAGAAAAATCAAATGTCCAGCAAAGTGTTCCTTCATCTTCAACCAGTGAGCAAAATAAAAAGGATGAAGAAGTGGTTCAGAAAATTCCTCTTCCTTTCCCCAATAGGCAGACTCAATCAAGGAAAGCTTCTGAATTTGACATGGATAAAGAGATCATGGAGACCTTCAGGAAAATAAAGGTCAATATCCCACTTTTGGAAGCAATTAAGCAAAGTATGCCAAGTTCCTTAAAGAGTTGTGCACTCATAAGAGGCGTTTAAGGGGTAATGAGAGAGTCAATTTGGGAAGAAATGTGTCTGCACTCATCCAACCACCCATGCAACCCAAGTGCAAAGATCCTGGAACTTTCACAATACCATGCACAATAGGCAACATGGAGTTCTCCAATGCTATGCTGGATTTGGGAGCCTCAATCAATGTTATGCCCAAATCAGTGTACTCGAGCCTCAAGATTGGTGTTCTTTCACCGACTGGAGTGATTGTCCAACTTGCCAATAGGAGCACAACACATCCAGCAGGAGTTTTAGAAGATGTCCTGGTAAGAGTTAAAGATCTCATTTTTCCTGCTGATTTTTATGTGCTTGATATGGAAAATGATAATACTCCTGGCCATGCACCATTAATACTTGGTAGACCTTTTCTGAAAACTGCAAAAACCATCATTAATGTGTATGAAGGGACTTTGTCAATGGAGTTTGCTGGTAACAAAATTGATTTTAACATTTTGGATGCCATGAAACATCCTATAGAAAATCATTCCAATGTGCATGTGGTTAACTTTTTGGATTACTTAGTTGATGAGGCATGTGATGATTCCCAAACCGAATTAATTTCTGATTTTCCTGAATTTTCTGATTTGGTAGATGCCTTTGAATGCAATTGTGCTGGTTCTGAATTCTGTCATGCTTGCACTGAAATTGAAAACTCTCTAAATGCTGACAATTTTGAGTTGCATTCTGATCTGCATAGTGATTTGGATTCTAATGTGCATTCTGATTCTGTAAATTTCTCTAGCTTATACTTAGATTCTGTTTCTATTTTAGGTAGTTGTAGGTGTAGTGATTTAAATTGTAATGTTGCACATTCTTCATCTCTTTCCTCTTGTGCTGCTAACCCTTCCTCCTCTTTAGCCAAGGATTCTGTCTTTGAGCAAACTGAATTTGTAGGTGCCTCATTGGATGTGATTCCACAAAAACTAATTCCATCCTCAATCCAACCACCTGCATTGGAGTTGAAGGCTTTACCAGAAAACCTCAAGTATGCCTTCTTGGAGGTAGTAGACAAACTTCCAATCATTGTGGCCAACAACTTGAACCCCAATCAAGAAGAAAAATTGATCAGTTTGCTGAAAAAGAATAAGAAGGCGATTGGGTGGACTCTAGCAGACATTCCTGGAATTAGTCCTTCAGTGTGTATGCACCGAATTCTCCTTGAAGAAGAGACGAAACCAGTGAGGCAACCCCAAAGAAGACTCAACCCCATGATTCTTGATGTGGTCAAGAAGGAGGTAAGTAAGCTCCTCCAAGCTGGTATTATTTATCCTATCTCTGATAGTAAGTGGGTGAGTCCGGTACAAGTAGTGCCAAAGAAAACCGGGATAACTGTTATAGCAAATGAAAATAATGAGTTAGTGCCTACTAGAGTTCAAAACAGTTGGCGTGTTTGCATTGATTATAGGAAGTTGAACCAAGCAACTAGAAAAGATCATTTCCCCTTCCTTTTATTGATCAAATGCTTGAGAGACTTACTGGCAAGTCTCATTACTGTTTTCTTGATGGTTTTTCTGGGTATTTTCAAATCCACATTGCACCTGAAGATCAGGAGAAGACTACCTTCACCTGTCCCTTTGGTACTTTTACATATAGATGCATGCCTTTTGGTCTCTGTAATGCACCTGGCACTTTTCAAAGATGCATGTTAAGCATATTTTCTGATTTGTTAGAGGATTGCATGGAAGTGTTCATGGATGATTTTTCTGTTTATGGAGACTCATTTAATGCATGTTTGAAAAATTTGGAGAGAGTACTTGAGAGATGCATAGAGAAAAATTTGGTCTTGAATTATGAAAAATGTCATTTCATGGTAGAGCAAGGAATAGTCCTAGGCCACATAGTGTCACCACGTGGCATAGAAGTAGATAAAGCCAAAGTTGATGTTATCTCTTCTTTGCCTTACCCCGCTTCTGTGCGGGAAGTTCGCTCTTTTCTTGGCCATGCAGGATTTTATAGAAGATTCATCAAAGACTTCAGTAAGATCGCTCTACCCCTATCTAAACTCCTCCAAAAAGAAACTGATTTCATTTTTAACGATGCTTGCAGGTCAGCTTTTGATGAGTTGAAGAAGCAACTTACCTCCCCTCCTATCATCCAACCTCCACGGTGGGAGCTTCCCTTTGAGCTCATGTGTGATGCCTCAAATTTTGCTGTAGGAGCAGTACTTTCACAAAGAATAGAGAGGAAGTTGCATGTCATAGCCTATGTGTCCCGTACCCTTGATTCAGCTCAATCAAATTACACAACCATGGAGAAGGAGTTTTTAGCAATTGTTTTTGCTTTAGAAAAATTTAGATCATATTTGCTTGCCTCCAAAGTAATTGTGTTTTCTGACCATGCAGCACTGAAATATTTGTTGAAGAAACCGGATGCAAAGCCAAGATTGCTTAGATGGATGTTGCTCCTCCAAGAATTTGATGTGGAAATCAAGGATAAGAGTGGGGCAGAGAATGTAGTAGCAGATCACTTGAGTAGGCTTTCTGATCTTCCATTGGAACATCTCCCTGTAAGAGACAATTTTCCAGATGAGTGTTTCCTCCTTTTGCATGGTATTAGTGAGCCTTGGTATGCTGATTTAGTGAATTATCTTGTTGCGTCTGAATTACCTGCATACCAAAATAGACATCAATTGAATAAATTAATAAGCGAGGCTAGGTACTATGTGTGGGATGACCCTTATTTGTGGAAAATTTGTAGTGACCAAATTATTAGGAGATGTGTTCCAAATCATGAATTTGCATCTGTGCTGAATTTTTGTCGTACTCTTGCATGTGGTGGACACTTTGGTCCCCAAAGAACAACTAGAAAAGTGTTAGATTCTGGTTTATATTGGCCTACTTTGTTTAGGGATGCCTTTGATTTTTGCAAAAACTGTTCTAGGTGTCAAAGAACTGGAAATGTGTCTAAAAGAAATGAAATGCCTCAACAACCTCTTCTTTTTTGTGATGTTTTTGATGTTTGGGGTATAGACTTTATGGGTCCTTTTCCTGTTTCTTTTGGCTTCATGTATATCTTAGTTGCTGTGGATTATGTGTCGAAGTGGGTGGAAGCTAAAGCCACCCGAACTGATGATTCTATTGTTGTTGTAGATTTCCTTCATTCACATATTTTCTGCAGATTTGGTGTTCCCAAGGCCATAATCAGTGATCAAGGATCACACTTTTGCAATAGAAACATGCAAGGGCTATTGAAGAAATATGGGGTGGTGCACAAAACCTCTACACCTTACCACCCCCAAACCAATAGGCAAGCAGAAGTCTCCAACCGAGAGATAAAACAAATATTAGAGAAAACTGTGCAACCCAACAGAAAAGATTGGAGTAAGAGGCTTGACGATGCACTTTGGGCCTATAGAACCGCTTTCAAGACTCCCATCGGCATGTCTCCATACCGCTTGGTATTTGGTAAAGCATGTCACTTGCCAGTGGAGATTGCACATAAGGCATATTGGGCCGTTAAACAATGCAATATGGACATGACCCTAGCCGGTAAAGAAAGAAAGTTGCAACTTCAAGAACTGGAATAACTAAGGCTAGGGGCCTATGAGAATGCGCGCATCTATAAAGAGAGGACAAAAGCTCTACATGATCAGAAAATTGAGAAAAAAGAATTCCAAGTGGGAGATAAAGTCCTTCTCTATAATTCTCGCCTCAAGCTAATGCCCGGTAAGCTTCGCTCTAGATGGGTTGGCCCTTTTGTTATTATTAATGTCTTTCCTTTTGGGGCAGTAGAAATTCAAAATGAGGCCACCAACAAGCAGTTCATGGTAAATGGGCAAAGGTTGAAGAAGTTCTACGAGGGCTTCAAAGAAGAAACTGTAGAGGAAATCCAACTCTACAATGTTCCGGCTCCATGATAAGGCCGTACTCTTTCCCTCCTTTTAATTTATGTCCTCCTCATTTTATTTGATGTTTGGTAATAATTTGCATCGAGGACAATGCAATGTTTAAGTGTGGGGGGAGAGAATTTAATTGGAGCTGATTTTCAAAAAAAAAAAAAAAAATTCCTGCTGTCTCCTCTGTTTTCTCTGTTTCTGTCCAGAATTTTTGAGCTGTCTTGCATGAATTTTCTGTACTGATTGGCTACGAATTTTGCTAGTTTCTTTACATGTTTTTAAAGCTTTATATGTCTTCTAGCTGTAGAATTTTATTTGGTGTCTTTCGCATTTGTTTTGGTGTAGTTTTGTGTCAGTAAAGCTGAGTCGCCAGAATTTCTGCAGTGCAGAATTTTGCTACTCTGTTTTGCCCGAATTTGATGTTTTATTTTTGAAAAAATTGATGGAGTTTTGGTGTGGAATTATGCATGATGAAATAGTTAAAGTGTAGATTGACTTAGCATGAAGAGAATTTAGCCTTATTTCTCTAAGGAATTCAAGTTAAATGGCAATGACGTTGACTTTAATGAATTTGTGGTAATAGTCTTTTAGCTGTGAGGATTTGAGCCTAAGTGAAAAATGCTATTCTTCTTGTTGTGTGTTCTCTATCATGGATTGTCACTCTAGAACTTGTCTTGAATCTTTGATTAAGGCTACATATCTTGTACATGCTTGGAAATGATTTAGGCATTTGTTTCTTGTAACCACTTTTAGCCAAATAGCCATCCATTATCATTGTTTCCATTGTATGTCATTTTGTGCCTTATCCATTTTCTTTCTTGCGTCCTTCCACCACTTTTTCTGCCTACAACAATATTTTTCTCTTTCAACTTAAGATGTGAGGAGTATTTTAAATTCTTTTAAGGGATCGATGTGCTGAAAAATCTTGTGAATTTTGGAGTGTTTTGAACTATATTTCTTCTACTTCCTCTCAAGAAAAAGAAAAAAAAGATTGGCCAATCAAGAAAAAAAAAGAAAGAAAGAATTAAAAAAAATTTGAATTGAAAAAAAAATGAGAATGATGAAAAAGAGGAGCAGGTAGAACATTGAGACCCAAAATTTATTTATACTCAATCTCTTATATTTCACTTGTAAATACTCTTCGTTTTCTTGAGTTGTTGCCATATTTTGTTTCATTGTTCAATCTTTCCCTTTTGTTTCCCACTATTTTTCCTACCCACGTTACAACCTTGTAAAGTCCTTTTGATTCAAGTATGTATTGGCTTCAAGTAGTGGAGATTTAGATTCTTGACAAGCTTATGGTAGTGAATTCTGTGATAAGTTGAATTTCGAGTGATTTACCCTAGACACTTGAGAGAATAGAGAGTAAACACATTCCTAGTGAGGAGGCTAAATTACTTGAATTCATTCGTATCAAATTAAATTGCCATGATGCTTGGAATCTTAGAAATTTAAGATTAATTTTCTTCGAGTGCTAAATCTTTTCAAAATTTTAATTATTCTATTCTACCATGCTTTCCACAATTTTCCTTTGGTGTCTTTTGGTGTTCTGAATATTATTTTGCCCAGGAGTGCAAAAGGCCAAGTGTGGGGGATTTGATATCGGGCATTTTTATATACTTTTTAGTCCCTATCTTAGTCCTATGGCTATTCCAATGTTGCCAATTCTCTAATTTTATTATGTTTTGGAATTTATTGGGTATAAACTATTTATGGATTGAATGTGTTTCAATTTTATATTTTTAGAACTTGAATTGCAAAATGCTCAATCTAATTCCTACAAATCTTAATTTTGGAGAGAAAAATGCTGACATGGACAAAGATGCTGATTTGGATGCTAATGTGGCACTTTTTGGGTGATGCATATGCTGACTAGGATATGCTGGATGTGGGGCCCACTTGAACTCTTATTCAATGCCATGTAGTCAGAATTTTTGGGCAGAAATATTAAATTTCGTAGGTCAGAATATCATGGCTGAAATATTAATTTTGCCATGATATTCTGCTGCTGTTTTGCTGCTGTTTGTTACTTTCTGCTGCAGAAATATTAATTCTGCTGCTGCCATACCTATCTGCTGCTGTAGAAACATTAATTATGCTGCTGTTTTGCTGTCAAAGTGCTGCCACATCATGAAAGAAGCATCTAGGGTAGAATATTCTAAGGCATTGAAGGGGCATCAGTTTTAAAGAAGAGAACACTTTTATTTTTGTAACCAGAACTTAGGAAATTCGTAGCTCTCTCTTCCTCTCTGTTTTTGCTTCTGTTGTTTGCTGTTTTGCTCTCATGGAGGGCTAAGTTTTCATTGTAATTAGTCACTAGACCACTGGGATGTTGTAGCTTGAACTAAGAATGCAAGCTAAGATATATTTAACTTGGTTTGGTTGGGATTTTCCACTGAATGCATCTAGTTATAGTAGAGAGATGTTCTTGACTGTAATTAGTAGCATTAAATTCTAGATGTTATTCTAGAACAATTTTCATAAAGAACCAAACAATGGAATGAGAATAAAACTGAATCAATGAGTTAGGTAATGATAGTTATACTCCCATGAATCCTAGTGGCTGATTACATAGTCTCTTTACTGTCAATACCTTGCAAATTCTTCTGCTGTTGCTGCTGTTGTAGTTATTTGCTGTTCTGTTTTGTTTGTTTTATTAGTACTGCCACAAAACCCTCCCCCCCCACGTTTATGTACTCTTCATTAGTGTTTGGGTGTTTAGAATGATTAATTAGTATTAAGAAGTGAGGCTCCTTGAGTGAATACGACCTGGGGATCACTATACTGCAAATTGCCACGAATTCAATTCTGGGCGATTTGGCATCGTAGTGGCGTGAACCAGGACAAAACATACCAAAACATAGAAGAAAATTGGGGTGGGGTAGACCTACGAATTTGCTACAAAAATGGAAAAAGAAAGATCTCTTCAATACTTGCAAATAGAGTCTAAAATGTGCCTTCAAGCTACCAGGAGAAAGAGGGACAAAATTTGTGTAGTTGACTCTTCCATGAGCTATCTCTTTCTTTTGCATTTTTTTGTTGCATCTTATTTGGTTGCTTTTATGTCTTCTACATAAAGCATTTATCCTGCTACAGCATGCTTTTGCTGCTATGTCTTTGCTGCTATTTCTTTGCAGCTGTATTATGCAGAAATATGGGCCCTAGTCAGTCTAGTCAACTGCAGTCAATGCCCAGTTAGCACATAATGCCATGTCAGTGTCCAAGTGGCTTCCAAGTCAGTAAAATAACTCTCTAATAATTAAATATGTAAGTTAAGCACAAGGATTAATGGGTCTTTAATCAATTAAGCTCTTAAAAATATGGAATTAAAACATATTAGTTCTATAATTAATTTTAGACCCAATAATTACCAAAACATAATAAAATTAGAGAGTTGGCAATATTAAAATGGCAATAGGACTAAGATAGGGACTATAATGTATATAAAAATGTCCGATATCAAATCCCCCACACTTAGCCTTTTGCACCCCTGGGTAAAATCATTTTTAGAACACCAAAAGACACCAAAGGAAAAGTGTGTAAACATGTAAGAATGGAATAATTAAAATTTGAAAAGAATTTAGCACTTAAAGAACTTAATTCTTAGATTTCTAAAAGTCAAGCATCATGGCAATTTCATTTGACAAGAATGAATTCAAGTAATTTTCCTCCTCACATGGTAAGTTTTTATGCTCTATTCTCTCAAGTGTTTAGGATAATTCACTCAAAATTCAACCTATCATAAAATCACTACCATAAGCTTGTCAAGTATCTAAAATCTCCACTACTCATATTCACTTGCATGCTTGAATGACTTTATAAGGATGTAATGTTGGGTGAAAAATAAGGGAAAGAGAGAAGGAAACCCCCCTCCACTACTCATATTCACTTGCATGCTTGAATGACTTTATAAGGATGTAATGTTGGGTGAAAAATAAGGGAAATAGAGAAGGAAACCCCCCTCCCCAAAAAAAAAAGGTGGAAAACAACTCAAGAAAGTGAAGAAGACAACTGAGAAAATGAAGGGGAACAACTTAAGAACATGAAGAGCATTAATCAAAACAATGCAAGAGATTGGATAAAAACAAAATTTGGGTCTAAAAGTTCTTTCTACTATTTTTTCTTTTCTTTTCTTTTCTTTTTCTTCTTTTTCTTTCTTTTCGACGTCCACGTCATTTTCTTTTCTTCTCATCATTACTTTTCGTGACTTCTATTTCTTTTCTTGAATGACCCTTTTTTTTTGCTTAGGAGTAGAAAGAAATATTCATTTCAAAATATCCCAACATACACAAAAATTTTCAGCATATCACTCTCTTCAAAAGAATTTAAAAACTCTTCACATCTCAAGTTGGGAAGCAAAAATTCTGTTTGGGAAGAAAAAGTGGTGGAAAAATGCAAGAAGGAAAGGGAAACAAGTCACAAAATGGCACACATTGGAAACAACATATGGGATGACTATTAGGCTAAAAGTGGCTTACAAAGAAATGCCTAAATCATCTCCAAGCATGCACATGTAAATGTAGCCTCAACAAGATTCAAGACAAGTTCTAGAGTGAAAATTCATGTTAAGTGTAACACACATCACAAAAGAATATCATATTGCAATTAAGGCTCAAATCTTCACGGTTTAAAGACTACTACTAAAACTCATTAAAACGAAATTTATTTCCATTTAAGCTTGAACTCTAGAAAAGCAAGATACTAAATTCTAATTATGCTAAAACAATTTAAAACTTAACTATTCCAATAAGCATATTTCCACAACAAAGTCTTTTTCCAAAAATAAAAAAGAAAGCACTAAAAACTAATCTAAAAGCATACTAAAATTTTGCACCAAAAACACAAACTAATGACTCCAAAAAGTGCAAAATAAATGCTAGAAACGAAACAAAAAGCACATAAAAACATAACAGAAAAATTTAAAAAAAACATGAAATTTAAAAACAAAGACTATTTCATTCTCCCCCCATACTTATTTTGCATTGTCCTCAATGCAAATCAGCACATATCATCATCAAAGCACAGCAAGTCAGAGGACATGAAAATAAAAGAAAGAAAAGGGAAAAGAAATAGCCTTATCAGTTTGGCGCTCCTTTTCCGTGTCTTCCAATAGAGTGGCACTGGCTTCTTCCAAAAGTTTTTCTCAACAGCAGATTATATGGTGGAAAGAATTGAATTTATGTCACCAACCTGAAGAAAAACAAAAGAAGCTCTGTTTGCCATGGAGGGGTGAGAAGAACCAAGAGAAAAACAAAAAGAGAGGGAAGAAGAACTACTAACTAAAACATAATTTAAAAAAAAAAGAGAGCTACTTTCTAAAACAAATTAAAATTAAAACCCCTATCTAAAACAATACAAGAATTAAATCTACCATCTAAGCGAAAATTATCTAAAACAAAATTGCTATCTAAAACAAAGCTATCATCTAAAACAAAATTATCTAAAACAGAATTATCTAAAACATAATCTAAACTAAGACTTTCATTGACAACAAAATTAACAGAACTAGAGAGGAAATCAACATCAGAAATAGAATTAAAAACAACATAAAGGACAAAATCAGAATTTACAGTAGAAACATAGGAAGAATTAGAGTCATATTCAGATTCAAAATCAAATGCACTTGCATAATCAAATATAGATGCATTGAATTTAGGTGCAGGTGCAGGTGCAAAATCAGATGCAAATGAAGAATCAGTTGCAAATTTAGATATAGATGCATCCAATTTAGATTCAAGTGCATATGCATTTAACTCAAGTTCAATAAAATCATCACAATTGCCAAGATTTAAAGATTTTTCTATTTCTAGGCATGCATGGCATGTATGACAGTCACAATGAAAATTAAAATCTCCCACACACTTTGACTCTTTCTCTAGCCATGGTATGTCTACCTCTACTTCTCCTAAGGGTTCTATCTCTTTTTCTAGCTCAAGTTCAACAACCTCAGTTTGGACAACCCTATTTGGAGAAGGCAATGGTCTAATTTAGATAGGAAATTCATCCTCACTAGCTTCCTCACTCTCACTTTGCTAACTTACTTTGCTAGAGGGCGATGACTCTCTATTTGACTCGCTTAAATCTTCTAATTCAGCTTGGAGGGCTAGACCATCTATATGTGTGTCACCATTTAGAAAAATGACACTGCTATTAACTCCTAAGTTGACCATAGGTAAAGAAGGTGGACTACTATCAAACCCCTGATTGATCAACTCATTAACTGTGCTAGCTAGATGGCCTAATTGAGTTTCTAAACTTTGTAAGCTCACCTCAGTTCGCTCTTAGAACTGTAGGGTATTTGTGGCAAATTGTTGAACCAAGTCTTCCAAACTAGGTTTTGGCTCTCTAGGGGTAGTTGGAAGGGGTAATTCACTAAGGTATGGAGCATGAATTTCGTGCTCATATGGTGGATAGGATAAGCTCTCATACCCTAGGTTTAGATATTCAAATTTAGGATGATATGTTGTGCGGTAGAGGTCATATTCTTGAAGATCTTGTTGAAACTCCCTAAGGCCATGAAAGACTCCTACATAGGACTTTGTACTTTCTTGGAATTATGGATATTGGTCTGTTCCATATGTGGATAAGGAATCTATGCCATTCATAAATAGAAAAGGGGGAGGGTGAAAAGGTGGTGGCTCTTATTGTTCTTACCTAAGAGTTAGGTACCTCACTATGGATGCTAGTTCATCTAAGCAATGCTCAACTCTATAAGGATCTATGGTTAAGGTCTGAATCTAATTAGAAGCAACCTCAAACAGTATTAAATTTTGATTCTAAGCCAAAAACAACAATGCTACTGAAACGAAGAGAACCTATAATAATTACAACTACTACAACAACTACACTACTCCTAACACAACTACTCTAACTAGCCTATGGAAAGGGTTTATCAAATTTTGGATCAGAAGTAGATAATATTGAACTCATTGCATTTAAAACAACATCAAATTTTGATGAATGACAAAACAACTTAAAATAGTGCATGTCTAATTAATGAGACTTCTTTTTCTATAAACTTTTGAATTTCATCCTCATATTGGTCGACCACCTTTCCTGCATTGTTCGACCAACGAAGTCCAGAAGCTAAAGACTATAATGATGATATCACACTGGTCAGCCACCATACTTTCACTGGTCGACCAATGTATAATGATGATATCACACTGGTCGACCACCATACTTGCACTGGTTGACCAACGGAGTCCAGAAGCTAAAGACTATATTGATCATATCACACTGGTCGACCACCATACCTGCATTGGTAGAACAATTGAGTCCAAAAGCAAAAGATTATAATATGGTGACACACTGGTCGACGACTCTACCTGCCCTGGTCTACCAATGGACTCTAGTGAGCAAGACTGCAACTCATTAGTCGACCACTCGTTTGAAGCTCTAAGACTAGTCGACCACAATCATTCCACTAGTCGACCATCCAACTCTAGTAAATGAATGAGAGTAAGCACTAGTCAACCAATGTAACGTGACTGGTCGACTACCGTAACTATTAAATCAATTCTGGAGCTCACTGGTCGACCACTGACATCAAAAAATGTTTTATAACGGCTAGTTTTTGCTGACATCATGCAGATCTATTTTGGGATTCATCTCCAACGTCTCTATTCCTCTTTGGTCTTTAAATAACAGCCTTAAGGAGGTTCAAAGTATAAGAGAAAATACATTAAGTGTGCCTTATATTCTTAAAGTAAATCTTCTTCAAATCTCTGTATTCCTAAAGTGCTTATTACTGTCATATTCACTCTGTTTTGAGAGCTTTTTTTTCTGAAAAACCATTTTTCTCTAAGTGTATCAAGGAAGTTCTTTCTTAGAGTCTGCTTTTGTGAGGAAACAAATCTGTGAGGGGGAGAGACACCCTTGGAAAGAAAAGGATTTCTATTGTAGTGGCTCACAAGTGTCCTTTTGCATAAACTTGTGGTTCATAGTAAAAAACTCAAGAAGTGTTCTTGATGACTGGATATAGGCTTGGACTAAGCTGAACCAGTATAAATATTTGTGCTTATTTCTTTCCCTTATCTCTTTAATTGCTTAAAGTCTTGCATTTGATTAATTGCACTATATCCTCTTTCATTTTGATATTACTCTGTTTTCTATATTGTTAACAAATTTCTACTGAGCATTTAAATTAGCCTGAACTTCCTATTATCTTTCAAGAAAATTTTTATTTAACCCAATTCACTCCCCTCTTGGGTTCTAGCCATAGTTATCAATTGGTATTAGAGTTTGGGCTCTTGATTAAAGACTTAACAGTCTAAGAGTATATAATGGCTGGTCTTGGTGATTGTATTCTACTTGAAGGAAGCTCCTTTACTAAACCTCCTAGTTTTAATGGTAATCATTATTGCTACTGGAAATCCAAGATGAAACTATTCTTTAATGCAGTAGACCTAGATCTCTGGGATATTGTGGAAAATGGACCTTACATACCTATGAAGGTTGTTGAAGGGCAAAGTATTCCAATACCCAAAAGAGAATGGTCTAAATCATAAAAGAAATTGGTTCATCTAAATGCTAAAGCTATAATGATTATTGTTAGTGCCTTAAGTCAAGATGAATATTTCATAGTTTCTAGTTGTACAACTGCAAAAGAGATGTGGGACACTTTGGAAGTTGCACATGAAGGAACTTAAGGAGTTAAGGAATCAAAAATTAGTACTCTTACAAATGAATATGAAAATTTCAAAATGAAGAGTGATAAAAACATAAGTGAATGCAATTAAGATTTACTCACATCACTAACTATCTGAGAGCTCTTGGTGTAACTTATGCAAAATCTTCTCAAACCACCAAGATATTGAGATGTCTCACCCCTGAGTGGGAAGCTAAGAGAACAACAATCATGGAAGTAAGATGAGAATCCACGAAATCACTCACAGCTCTGTTTGGAAATCTTCAAAACTATGAGCCAAAAATTCTGGAAATGAGGCAAGAAGATGAATCCAAGAAAAAGAAGACTCTTTCCTTGAAGTCATCCTACCCCAAGAAACCAGAATCAGAAAGTGATGAAGAAGAAGAGATCAATGAAGAAGATCTTGGCCTTTTCATCAGAAAATTCAAAAAAATCATGAGGAACAAAAATACAAGAAAATGGAGAAAAGACCAAGAAAGCAAAGAAGGCCCTACATGTTATAAATGCAAAAAGGTTGGCATCTAAAATGGGAATGTCCACAACTCAACAAGAATAAGATGAAAAGAGAGGTCATGACAAAAATAAGAAGAAGGCATATGTTTCTTCAATCTGGGCAGAAAGTGAATTAGATGAAGAAAATGAATAAGCTAACCTCTGCTTCATGGTAAGAGAAATTGAAAATTTTGCCATACAGATGGACACTTCAATGAATTCAGAATAGGAGACAAATCTTTGTCTCATAGGAAGAGCCAATGAAGAGGTAATTTCTTTTGAACCCTCATATACATTTGATGAATTACAATAAGCTTTTGAAGAATTGCATGATAAATCTTTACAGCTTGCAAAAAAGTTAAGAATTTCAAAACAAAAGATTTCTTTGCTTGGGAATGAAATTTTAAGTTTGAAAAAAGATCTTGTCACACTCAAGAAAGAAAGTTTGGACTTTGAAAAACATAATTTTATTTTGATAGAAGAAAATGTAAGCATGAAAGCATTGCTTAACTCTTCAAAAGATAACTATCCTTGTTATAGATGTAATGATTTGAAAAAGGAAAATGAGGATTTGAAAACTACTCTTGCTAAATTTATACAAGGAAGAGATAATTTGAACACATTGCTTGGAAAACAAAGATGTGTTTTTGACAAAGCTGGAATATGTTACAAACCTAAAGCTAGGCAAAAATATTACAAAAATTTCTTTGTTCCAACAACAATGTCAAATAGTCTTTTCATTACTTGTTTCTATTGTGGTTTAAAAGGACATAGTTCCAACTTCTGCTGCTACAAGAAAATGACTCCAAACGGAAACAAGAAAAAGTGGGTTGTTAAAGGAACAACTAACAAGGAAGGACCCAAACAAATTTGGGTACCTAAAAGAAGTTGAAACTTTCTGCACGTTTGCCTCAAAACAAGGAGTGAAAAATGGTACTTGGACAGTGCCTGCTCCAAGCATATAACTAGAGACAAATCCAAGTTTCATTCCCTATCTCCAAAAGGAGGCAAAGTGACCTTTGGAGGAAAAGAAAAAGGATTGATCAAAGGTATTGGTAAGGTTGGTAAGAATTCT
Source organism: Biancaea sappan (assembly GCA_037074585.1). Taxonomy (NCBI): domain Eukaryota; kingdom Viridiplantae; phylum Streptophyta; class Magnoliopsida; order Fabales; family Fabaceae; genus Biancaea; species Biancaea sappan. The sequence goes on from CM073498.1 coordinate 53,122,954, forward strand.
TCAACACCCATTGAATATGTATTATATGTTGAAGGCCTCAACTATAATTTGCTTAGCATCAGTCAACTATGTGACAAAGGAAATAGAGTTATTTTTGATTCATCTCGTTGCATAGTGGAGAACATCAATGATAAGCAAATTAAGCTTGTTGGTCAAAGGATCAATAATGTTTATGTTATAAATCTTGATGAAGATTCTTCTATAGACTCTACATGCTTAATTAGTGTAAATAAGGAAAGTTGGCTTTGGCACAGAAAATTGGCTCATGCCAGCATGAACCTTTTAGATAAATTAGTCAAGAGGGATCTTGTGATTGGTTTATCCAAAATAAAATTTGAAAATGATAGACTTTGTAAAGCTTTTCAAAAGGGTAAGCAAGTCAAAAGCTCTTTTAAAACCAAAGATATTGTTTCAACTACAAAACCATTACAACTTCTCCATCTAGACCTTGTAGAACCATCTAGGACAAAGAGTCTTGGAGGCACTCTTATGCACTAGTTGTTGTAGATGACTATTCAAGGTACACATGGGCTCTTTTCTTAGCTCAAAAGGATCAAGCTTTCAAATGTTTTCTAAAATTGGCAAAATTCATTCAAAAAGAACAAAACTTGACCATTTTGAGAATTAGAAGTGATCATGGTGGAGAATTTGACAACCATAACTTCATGGAGTTCTGTGATGAAAATGGGATTGAACATAACTTCTCATCTCCCATAACTGCTCAACAAAATGGTGTTGTTAAAAGGAAAAACAAAACACTAGGGGAGATGGCAAGAATAATGCTTAATGAAAGGGATCTTTCTCAATACTTTTGGGCTGATGCCTTTAATACTGCTTTCTATATAATGAATAGAGCCTTAATAAGGCCAATTTTAAAGAAAACCCCTATGAATTGTACAAAGGAAGAAATCCTAATATTTTCCATCTCCAAGTTTTTTGTTGTAAATGTTTTGTATTGAACAATGGAAAAGAAAATTTAGGAAAATTTGATGCTAAAGCTGATGAAGGAATCTTCCTTGGTTACTCTAGCACTAGCAAAGCTTATAGAGTCTATAACAAAAGAACACAAATTGTTGAAGAATCCATACATGTTGTCTTTGATAAATCTAACCCCTCTCTTAAAGATTGTACTAATGATTATGAAGTGTTAGATTCTTTCAAAAATCTTTCCTTAGATGATAAAGTAAAGAAGGAACATGAAGGAAATACAAAGGAAGATATCACTATACATCAAGGAGAAGAAATATCACAAGAAGAGAAAATACCTCTTGAGGGGATCACTATCAGCAACAATGATGATCCTCCAAAAGATTGGAAGTATGCCAAAAGCCATCCTAAAAATATTCATGATGCTATTATTGATGAACATTGGATCTTGGCTATGCAAGAAGAAATAAACCAATTTGAAAGAAGCCAATATGGGATTTGGTACCTAGACCAAATAATCATACAATAATTGGCACAAAATAGGTATTTCGAAATAAACTAGATGAAAATGGAACTGTGATTAGGAACAAGGCTAGACTAGTTGCAAAAGGTTATAATCAAGAGAAAGGCATTAACTATGATGAAACTTTTGCACCTGTGGCTAGACTTGAAGCCATTAGAATGCTTTTAGCTTTTGCATGCATACATGATTTCAAATTATTTCAAATGGATGTTAAGAGTGCTTTCCTCAATGGCAATATTTTGGAAGAAGTCTATATTGAGCAACCTCCTGGTTTTAAAGATTTTGAAAAATCAGATTATGTATTCAAATTAAAAAAGGCTCTTTACGGTCATAAGCAAGCTCCTAGAGCTTGGTATGATAGATTGAGCTCTTTTCTTTTAGAAAATAATTTTTCAAGGGGTAAGGTTGATACAACATTGTTCTTTAAAAAGGACAAGCTTGATCTTATCATTGTGCAAATCTATGTTGATGATATTATTTTTGGGGCTACTAATGAAAAGCTTTGTAAATAGTTTGCCAAGATCATGCGAAGTGAATTTGAGATGTCAATGATGGGTGAACTTAACTTCTTCCTTGGGCTTCAAATCAAACAAATGGATCATGGTACATTTGTATGTCAAACCAAGTATACTAAAGAATTTCTAAAAAAATTTGGAATGGAAAATGCAAAACCTGCATCTACACCAATGTGCACCTCAACAAACTTGGATCTGGATGAAGAGGGTCAACCATTTGATATAACTAAGTATCGAGGTATAATCGGATCACTTTTATACTTAACTGCTAGTAGACCCGATATCATATTTAGCGTTTGTATGTGTGCACGTTTTCAAGCTTGTCCAAAAGAATATCATTTTAAAACTATAAAAAGAATTTTTAGATACTTGATTAGCACATCTAAAATGGGTTTATGGTATCCTAAAGCATCCTCAAATGTTTTAATTGGCTACTCAGATGCTGATTTTGCGGGTAGTAAAATTGATAGGAAAAGTACAAGTGGAACTTGCCAATTTGCTGGTAATTCTCTTGTCTCTTGGTTTAGCAAAAAGTAAAATAGTGTTGCCTTATCCACAGCTGAAGCTGAATACATTGCAGCTGGAAGTTGCTGTGCTCAAATTTTATGGATGAAGCAACAACTTGAGGATCTTGGTGTATTTCTTAAAAATATTCCCATCAGATGTGATCATGCAAGTGTAATTTGTCTGTCCAAGAATCCAGTTTAGCACTCGAGGACCAAACATATTGAAATAAGACATCATTTTCTAAGAGATCATGTTCAAAAGCAAGATGTTCTACTTGAATTTGTGCAAACTGAATTCCAATTAGCTGACATCTTTACAAAACCTCTGGCTGAGGAAAGATTTAGCTTTATAGGAAGAGAACTTGGCATGGCAAATCCATTTGAACTTTAAATTGTTTTACCATTACATATATGTTTAAATTCAGTCCTTTTAATAATATTTCACCCTACTAACTTGAGCTTCGGAGTGTCCACTAACAATATTTTACAGGAATTTATTCTCATAAAAATCCCCTAAGGCTGGCTCATCCCTTTACACTCTGAAACCAATAAGATTTTTTGATTCTAAAGTTGGTTGGTCGACCAATGCTCCTATCAGTGGTCGACCAACGAAGCCTACATTGAACCAACGCCCAGCGCCAGGAGAAGAATGCTGAACGTTGAGTGAATAATTTTGCAACATAAGACAAGTGGTGGACCAAGGTACTCAAACTGGTTGACCAACTCGAGACAGTGGGTAAATAAGGCTATTCTGGTGAGGAGTGGTCGACCAGTTCATTCATGATGGTCAACCAAGGCTTGATAGTAAACTTCTCCTCGCTTTTCATTCCCTCAATGGTCAACCAGTGAACATACGTTGGTCGACCAACACTCATTTAATAATGCATATATATATGTATTAAGGTTCAGTGATTCTAAAATCATTCTTCACTTTTCACGTTGGCTGAACTCCCCTGTTCTCCTGGTCGACCAAGTCTCCTCGTCTCCCAGGTAAAACTTCATCAAGTTTTTGAACTTTAATCCTCATCTTCATCCCAAATCACATGTTCTAGGGCTTTTTCGAAGCATTTTGCCCGAATATAGCAACACATTGCCTCCTCTCTTAGTTTTACCCTAATCTCGTGTTCCCCAAGGATTTTTCAAATTTCTTCAATGGCTTCATCTTCACGATCACAGAAGACTAGGACCAAAAATCCAAGTACTCTACCCATGGGAGATCTTCTGGTCACTCAGGAACACAAAGAAAGGTATGCCTAATTCTTCCAATCTAGAAAAGTTCTTCTTAGCAAATACTTAGATTGGGATTATTTTGCTTAAAGAAATATGCCTTTCATTGATTGTCTGAAAAATATGGGTGTGAAGAATTTTGTAAAATACAAGGGTCATTGGTCATATGAAGTTGTTAAAGCATTCTACACTACATTTGAATATAATTCAAGGGGGATATGTACTACTAAGGTTAGAGGAACTAAAATTCTCTTTAGTGAAACTCAACTTGCTGAAATTATTAGAATTCCACCTCCTGATAACTCATATTAACATTTCTCTAATAGTTATTATTCTTTAAGCTCTATTGATTATAACAAAGAAGAAACTTATAGGACTATCAATACGGAAGTTGAATACTCTGGTCAGGGAATCAAAATCAACTCTATAGATGCTAATGACAGGTTATTGCTCAATGTTATTACTTACATTTTTATCAACAAACCTAGAAATTGGGCCGGATAAAGTGAATCTGAGTTCTTTATTATGGCCTGTATCCTAAATGGAACTCAATTTAATATTCCTCATCTCATTATGGAAACGATGGCCTCTAGTGTTTCAAAGCAACATGCTCCTCTGCCATATGCTCACATAGTCTCCAAGATTATTAAACACTGCAGAATAAACAATCACTTTAACGTTATGAAACCCGCTTCCATAATTAATCAAAACTCCTTGAGGCGGATGAATTTTGAGTTGGTTGGAAATGAATGGAGAAGAGCTCCTGAGAATGTGACTATGAAGAGGGCTTGAGAAAGAAGAGAGAGTAGGATGAGTACTCAAACAGAAGAAACTAGCAGTGAAGAAGATTTTGACGAAGAAAAAGAGGAAGCTCTTCTAGTAGATCCCTCAGCCAGTCCTTCCACTTCTACTGATACATCATCTCAGATGCTGCGAGATCTATTGGACAACTCAAATCACATGCTCACTCTAATAAATTCTATGAATACCAAACTTCAATCATTGGAAATAGCCTCTTCTGCGCAAGCCTTTGAACTCCAGCAGATTAAGGATATGCTTCATGATCTTCACCAAAGGCATTAAGCGGCAGCCATAAGGATTCAAGGATAAGGGCCTACCCCCTTCTTTTTGTTGATGACAATGGGGGAGAAGTATTTATTGTTTGTTTTAAGGATTATGCTTTATTATGCCTTATTATGTTTGCTACTCTCTAACTTTATTAATATTCTCATATATCTTGAACATATCTCTACTAGTTTGTGTTATATTTAATGGTTATGATACTAATACTAAATCTATCTTATCGGTTTCTCACTTTTTTTCTTTTACCAAAAGTTATATGATCCAGGGGGAGTATGTCAAACATTCACCTATTTTAATTTGGTTGTCATCATCAAAAAGGGGGAGATTGTTGAACTCATTTCATTTAAAACAACATCTAATTTTGATGAATGACAAAACAACTTAAAATAGTGCATGTCTAATTAATGAGACTTCATTTTCTATAGACTTTGGAATTTCAACATTTCCTGCACTGGTCGACCAACAGAGTCCAGAAACTAAGGACTATAATGATTATATCACACTGGTAGACCACCATACCTGCACTGGTCGATCAACGGAGTCCACAAGCTAAAGACTATATTGATGATATCACACTGGTCGACCACCATACCTGCATTGGTCGACCAATAGAGTCCAAAAGCAAAAGATTATAATATAGTAACACACTGGTCGACCACTCTACCTGCCGTGGTTGACCGATGGACTCCAGTGAGCAAGACTACAACTCATTGGTCGACACTCCTTGGACATTGGTCGACCATCGTGTTCTCGTAAAGAAAAATATTTTGAAGCTCTAAAGACTGGTCAACCACCATCATTCCACTGGTCGACCATCTAACTCCAGTAGATGAATGAGAGTAAGCACTGGTCGACCAATGTATCATGACTGGTCGACCACCGTAACTAGTAAATCAATTCTAGAACTCACTGGTTGACCATCGTGCTACAGTGGTTGACCACCAACATCAGAAAATGTGTTATAACGGCTAGTTTTTGCTGACATCATGAAGATCTATTTTGGGATTCATCTCCAACGGCTCTATTCTTCTTTGGTCTTTAAATATCAGCCTTAAGGAGGTTCAAAGTATCAGAGAAAATACATTAAGTGTGCCTTATATTCTTAAAGTAAATCTTCTTCAAATCTTTGTATTCTTGAAGAGCTTATTACTGTCATATTCACTCTGTTTTGAGAGTTTCTTCTAAAAAACCATTTTTCTCTGAATGTATGAAGGAAGTTCTTTCTTAGAGTATACTTTTGTAAGGAAACAAATCTGTGAGTGTAACGTCCTTATTTTACTATACTAAAATCTGAATTTTTTTTTAAATTCTAATGCTTAATACTCATATCTTCAAAAAGAACATTCTACAATTGTTCTCAGTACAAATCATAATTGGTTATACATAATAATTGAAATTCTAAACATAAGATCATTTTACATTCGTTTGAAATAAATTACAAATATGTCGTACATAATCTATAATTCTAATACTTAATAAACTTGAGTGCTCTAAAAGTGTTCAATCAATCTTTACACCTTTCCCCTTATACTCAGCCCTTGAAATGGTCAGTTGGAAAAGCACAAAAAGGTGAGATAAGGGTATCTCGGTAGCTAGCATAATTTTATAAACATTTATAAATATATCATTTCAGTCATAAAAGCACTTATATCATAAAAATCAGTCCATGTAATATAAATTCTCAGTTCAGTGTAATAGGTTGATGAAAAATTAGCAAGCTGATATATAAATAAACTATGGAATCAAGAATAGTTGGTGGCACACTCAACGACATGGAAAAGATAGTCTGCAGAATTACTTTTTCCAAGCTGAACATGAGAGAAAGGCTACTGCAGTCCTTTAACTCAAGATAGAAAGATTCCAAGCTAAAACATGGAAATATAATTTCCAAGCTGACATGGAAGTAGAACTCCCAAGCTGAACATGGAAGAAAACTTCCAAGCTAATATCATGCTAATTTCATCATGAAAAACATATTTCACTTTAGATAAAACTTCATGGACATAAAATATTCAAGTAGTAAAACAAGCTTTTGTGAATTGCTATGCTACGCTACCTGTACTTTGTAGTCTGACTTTTTAGCTCAAATAGCTATTCAATCTGTCTTGAAATTCGTTTCACGATTTTTGACCGTTGACCGTGGGGTAGTTTGCACTGGTTTTGGTTCTGATTTTTTTTGCTTCCTATTCACTACCACTTCTCCCTTAACACTTGTGTGGGTTAGTAATAGAAAAATCTCCTCAAAGTAGCTCAGAAAAATCGAGTTTAACATTGCTATTTGCTTCTTCCAAAATCTCTATTTTATGGTTGAAAAATAGAGAATATTTTTCTGCTTCTGTCCAAGCTGCTGGATTCTCTTTTTCTTACTATCTCTCGGTTGTGAATGGTGCAAGGAAAGGGGAGGAAGATGTTGCTATTTATAGCTAAAAAAGGGAGGCAACATCTCTCTAAAGCCTAGAAAAGTTTAGAGAACTCAAGATAACTCAAGATAAACCTAGACTAACCTGGAATTCTCTAGAATTATCTATACCATTCTACAACATTCTACACTTATCTAGGAAATTCAAGAATATACAAGATATCTCTAGAACATAACTAACCTGGAATTTTCTAGAATTATCTATACCATTCTACAACATTCTACACTTATCTAGGAAATTCAAGAATATACAAGATATCTCTAGAACATAACTAACCTGGAATTTTCTAGAATCATCTATACCATTCTACAACATTCTACACTTATCTAGGAAATTCAAGAATATACAAGATATCTCTCTAGAACATAACTAACCTGAAATTTTCTAGAATCATCTATACCATTCTACAACATTCTACACTTATCTAGGAAATTCAAGAATATACAAGATATCTCTAGAACATACAAGATTCCTATAGAACAATCTAGATTCATCAAGGACATTCAAGAGATTTCTAGAGTCTCAAAAATAAAAATAAAAAAATATTAAATATTTATTCCATAATAATTTGGGATGTTACAGTGAGGGGGAGAGACACCCTTGGAAAGAAAAGGATCTATGTTGTAGTGGCTCACAAGTGCCCTTTTGCATAAACTTGTGGTTCATAGTGAAAAACTCAAGAAGTGTTCTTAAGCACTGGATGTAGGCTTGGATTAAGCTAAACCAGTATAAATATTTGTGCTTATTTCTTTCCCTTATCTCTTTAATTGCTTAAAGTCTTATATTTGATTAATTGCACTATATCCTCTTTCATTTTGATATTACTCTGTTTTCTATATTGTCTACGAATTTCTACTGAGCATTTAAATTAGCCTAAACTTCCTATTATCTTTTAAGAAAATTTTTATTTAACCCAATTCACCTCCCTCTTGGGTTCCAGCCATAGTTATCAGATAATTCTTTTTAATAGACCTTAATATATACTAGAAAGATGAAACACACAAGAAAAAAAAATAAAAACAAACACTTCTGCTATTGTCTCTATGCCCCACCTATGAAAAACACCCAAAAATCAAGTATCTTAGAAAATTCTAATTTTTGTTTGGAAAAATCCTTCACAAGTTGGGGGCACAAAAACAACAAACAAAGTTAAAAAATATGATCTATAAAAATAAAAAAAATCACAATATATTAGAAAAATCAAGAAAAACATTGAAAAAGGGGAAAAAAGTCTAAACAATTGAGTTTGGTGTAAACAAGGCAGGGCTTAATTGAATAACTAATTAGGTCATTCAAAACAACTTTGCTCCACGACAATGGTGCCAAAATTCTGGTTCGTGCCACTATGATTGTCAAGTTGCCCAGAATTAGATTCGTGAAAACTTGCAATATAATGATCATCCCAGGTCGTATTCTCTCAAGGAGCCTTGCTTCCAAATGCTTAATTAATTGTTCTAACACTAATCTACCCTAATTACAGCCTAACTACCATGGAGGGGGTGATTGCATTAAACATAAATAAAACATAAACTAAATCTAACCAATATAACACAAAATAGAATAGGAATAGAACAGAAAACACGCATAACAAAAATGAAATTACAACACAAATGCAACCAGCCATAGAGTCCTATAATTGCAACTATTATCATTCTTGTCTTCAAATTAATTCTAGTGTTTTCTATCATTAGGTTTTCTAACTAATATTTTCAAGAGACTTCCTAAAACTAGATTACATATAAGTTAAACCTAACCACATGCAATCTGATTAAGCCCTGACCTAAATCATGCTTGATAATCACCAAAGCAAGCCATTTTTATTCTACTTACTACACCAACTAGCAATAACAAGAAACATCTCAGATTCAAGCATTTAAACCAGTGGTTATGTTCATATAGGTCTGACCAGAACTAAGACAAACATAAAAACAAAGAAAAAAGGCAAGAGCATATATGAAACAGAGGAAACAACAAAAAAAAATTTATCTGATTAAGCTCCAAGAATTCATATTACAACTATAGTTCATCCATGGACGATTACAACACTTTTAGCCTTTCATGAAGGGCAAAACACACCAAAACATAAAAGAAAATAGGGGGGAGGTAAACCTACGAATTTGCTACATAAATGGAAGAAGAAAGATATCTTCGACATTTGCAGATGGAGTCTGAAATGTGCCTTCAAGCTAACAGGAGAGAGAAGGACAAAATTTGCATAGTTGACTCTTCCATAAGCTATCCCTTTCTTTTGCATTTTTTTGTTGCATCCTATATGGTTGCTTTTTTATCTTCTATAGAAAGCATTTTTGCTGCTGTTGCATGCTTTTGCTGCTATGTCTTTGTTGCTGTATTGTGTAGAAATATGGGCCCTAGTTAGTCTAGTCAATGCCCAGTCAGCACATAATGCCATGTTAGCTTCCTAGTGGCTTCTAAGTCAACAAAATAACTCTCCAATAATTAAATCTATAAGTTAAGCACAAGGATTAATGGGTCTTTAATCAATTAAGCTCATAAAAATATGGAATTAAAACATATTAGTTCTATAATTATTTTAGACCCAATAATTATCAAAACATAATAAAATTAGAGAGTTGGCAATATTAAAATGGTAATAGGACTAAGATAGGGACTACAATGTATATAAAAAGCCCGATATCACTACTGCCAAGCCTTGTGCACTAATTTCTTCTCCTAATATCTTATAGCTCCACTACATTTTCTTCTCGTTTTGTTTCCTTTTCTTGCAATGGCTTCAAAAAAATCAATGAAAAAAGATATTACATGGGACCAGTGCAAGTCTCTTGAGAGAAGGTTACTTGTTAAATGTAACTATTGTACTAAATCAATGTGGGGAGGAGCATATCGAATGAAAAATCATCTTGTTAGAACACACAAAGAAGTTACCCCATGTCAACAAGTGTTGGAAGAGTTAAGCAATTTGTTTAAAAAAATGTTAAATGATATGAGTAAAAACAAATATTATATTAATGATATTTTTATGGTAAAGGAAATATAGATCATAAGTCACAAAAAAAAAGGTTTATAGATGCTTTTGTGTGAAAAAGAAAAGGGGGAAGTGACTCTAATTTGAAATAATAAACAATGAATACAATGGTGAAGGATAGAGACTTGGTTATTAGGGATATTTGTAGATGCATATATTTTCTTTTAATTTGGTTAAGAGCCCTTTTTTTTTATTAATATGGTGAAATCTATAAGTGAATATGGTAGAGGAATGAAGCCCCTAACTTATCATGAAGTGAGGGTGTCATATTTAAAGAAAAAAGTTAATAAGGTCAATTCTAATTTAGAAAAATATATAATTGAATGGAAAAAATCAATTGTACATTGATGTCGGATGGATGGATTGATGGAAAGGGAAGATCCCTTACTAATTTTCTTGTTAATAGTCCTAGAGAATGGTTTTTGTAAAATTTATTGATACTAGCAATTCTATTAAAGATAGTGAAAAAATGTTTGAATTACTTGATGAAATGGTGAAAGAAATTGGGAAGGAGAGTGTGGTTCAAGTAGTGACCAATAGTGCCTCAGCTCTTGTATCTGTGGGTACCAAATTGATGAAAAAAAAGAAAATAACTTTTTTTGTCACCTTGGGTAGCCTATTGTCTTGATTTGATTATTGAAGACATTGGGGACTTAATGGTATTCCATAATACCATTGGAAAGGCAAAACACAGTACTACTTACATTTATAGGCATACTTGGGTGCTTAACTTGTATAGAACCTATTCAATGGTATGGAATTAGCTAGGCTAGCAATAACAAGATTTGCTACATCATACTTGACAATAAAGTCTATCTTAGACCAAAAGATTGTACTTGTATCCATGTTTGCATTAGAAAAAATGGGCGAAGAATGCCTATGCTTCTAGGATTGAAGCCAAAGTTATTAAAGATATAGTTTTAACTAATTCAAGATTTTGGAAATCCATAAAATATTGCTTGAATTGTGTGTCTCCTCTTGTAAAAGTTCTTAGACTTGTGGATGGGATTCAAAGCCGGCAATGGGATATATCTACGAGGCCATGGATAGAGCAAAAGAACAAATTGCAAAGAATTTTAATAAAGTGGAAAGTAGATATAAAAAAGTATGGGAGATCATTATCAAGCAGTAGGACTATCAACTCCATAGGCCTCTTCATGCTGTGGCATATTTCCTTAATCCTAAGTAATTCTTCTTTTGAAAAATGATCAATTATATTTTTTTGTTGTATATTTTTTTTTAATTAAATTTATTGATAATTATTATCTTTCTTTATAACCCTATAGGTTTCATTGTGATGTAAACTTCAATACAGATCTTAGGTGAAAATTGGTTTATACAAAGTGTTGGATAAGATGTGCCTTGACATTGAGACAAGAGTTAAGATTGATTCTCAAATTGAAAATTTTAACAAGGCAGAAGGACTTTTTGGATATAGTTTAGCGATTGCAACTAGAGATAAAAAGCAACCTGGTAATGAATAATAATTAATTACTTTATTTCATTTATAAATATATATTTGAATGACTAATTAACAAATATTTATTTTAATTTTTGTTGCTAGATTTGTGTTGGAGAAGAATGCAAAGAACTATAATTACTTGCCATTCATATCCTAAGCCTCACTTGTACTGCTATGGGATGTGAAAGAAATTGAAGTGTCTTTGATCATGTTCACTCTAAGAGAAGAAATTGACTAGAGCAACAAAGATTGAATGCTCTTGTATTTGTGAAATACAATTTGCAATTAGAGGCCAAACAAAGGCAAAGGGAGGCTAAAGGAGATGCCTATAATCCCATTTGTTTATTAGATCTTGAATCTGATGATGAATGGATCACTAAACAAGAAGATCCTTGGCTTATAGAAGAAAGCTTTTGGATGGATGTCTAAGAGTGTTTTGGTGTGATAAAGGTGGTCCATCTTCTAAAAAAATAAAGAGGTATAATTCATTTATAATCTTTAAAGGTACTTTAAACTTTTCTTAGAATTTTTAGTTTTTTTTTTCATTTACTCACATTAAATTACAAGATGATAAATGTTGAGCAAGATGTTAGAGAAGATGGTGATACTGAAGAGGAAGAAGAGTAAAGAATGATTATGTTGGATGATGACAAAAATAGTGATAATGATGATCTCGAATCTCTTGATGAATTGAATAGGAGAACCTCTAGTTTTGAGTCTTTTAGACTTTGATTGATTACTTACATAGTTGTCTTATGACTTATATTATGTATGACTTATGATAAGTCTTTTGATTTGTTGGCTTGTTAAGAATTGACATCTGTTTTTATGGTTTATTACTTTTTTTATGATTTCAACTTATGGAATCTATTATGTTATTTATGTTATAGCAAATATTATAGTATTTTTTATTGTAATTGTGAATCTTACAATTCGATACAATTCACGATAAATAATTTCACATAACGATTCACGATTTGAATCTAGATTTGATAACTATGGTTATTGATGATGAGAATGAGTTGCTTTGCTATGGTAATACGAATGTCTATGTATATACAACTAAAACTCCTCTTTTAAGAGATATGTTTAGATAGGCCCAATAGTGAATGTGAAATTTGAGAAGTGTGGAGAATTTGCATGATAGGGAGACTTCAAGAATTTGGTTATAGAATGAAAGTGGCCTGTATGCCCTACAGATGTTGAATGATGGATGTTGAGATAGTGTGGTGTATATATGTGCAGGGGTTGTAAGAAAATTTGAACTAAGGCTATGACCATAAGTTCAATGGTGTGTATTGTTCTACGATACAATGTCATTGAGCATATGTGGGTAGATGTACAAATTCTTAGTATATTGGTACAAAGATACCTAACAAGTGTGGGTATACGTGCACGAAATCGTTTTCACATGTCAAGCAAAGTGTGAGTTGATGCTGACACATATGCCAATACGCATGAGTGTTATTATGATTCTTAGAAGTACTATTAATTGATTGGAAATACATGAAAGCATATGTGAGGTCTAGTCAACCCATAAATTATCACCGTGGACATATGTACACGTACACTTACTCCCTTTCAAGTTTTACAAATTTCTTTTGTGATCAATTTTTGGAAACGTATTTGTACATACATCTGCATACACAACCACTCTCTTTCATGGAGGGTTGGAATAAATATGTTTACTACGGACTAGAGATTTATACAAAAATGTGTCATTGAGACAAATATATGGCATTATGGTAAATACCCTTATGATATGAGATTCGTGATGGTTCCCATATCTTGTATGAACCTTGTGGATAATTAAATATATGGTTATATGAATTATGTGGTTGATATGTGATATTACTGTGATAGTGTGGCATACTTTGATTTTGGACTTGGAGTGTTATGTTGATTATTGGTGGTTGTGGTTATGGTAGTGATTAAGGGCATGATCCTATAGACCTAGCATTGGTTGCAGACATGGCCCAATAGATTGAACATTTTATATGGATAAGGGCATGATCCTAGAGCACCTATTATTGGTTAAGGACATGACCCAATAGATTGAGATCAGTGAATCATGGCTTAGTGTACCCTAGGGTTTACTAGGACTCAAAATGAGGGTTACATCGAAAAAGCTAGTTGGGAGGTACACATTATGAACCAAAGCTCCTAGGATAGGCCTCCTGGTGACAATAGCCAATAGATGCTGGGAGAGGCATGGGCTCGAGTCCAGGAAGGGATGGAAATCTGGGGACCGATTTTTGGTATTACTCAGTTGTTCATGCAATTGTTTGGGTACTGATGTGGTTACGCGTGGAGTATTGTTGGAATGTGGTTTTCCCTTATGATGTGGGGTGATTAATTGTGCTATACAATCGGTGATATTTTATTTTGGATTTGGTGTATTGTGGTATATGGGAATGATTAGGTTAGGTGGTTTGTTTGCTTAGATGGGGTAAAAAAGGCCAGTGTACATAATTGGCTATGGCCAATCCCTAGATGCTGAGGATAGGCAATGTGGGTGTCTAATGTGAAATTAATTATATGTTGGAATATATATATATATATATATATACTTGAATCGTGTAAGGACGAGATATGCAAAAATAACTGTACCGGGAAGCCACAGGCACGTGGTACTATGGAAGTGTGGAGTTAAGGTACCAATGTTTGCACTATTATGGTAATATATTTTATTTTTTATTGATGCTTTTTGTTATGCGTATGGGTTGGGAAGAATTGCTGGGGTTTTTATGTGGGGTGCCCGTACACACTTATCTGGTTTAGTTTATTTTTAAGCTTGTAGCTTTTATTCATATGTTTATGCTAGGTAGAGATGTTTTGGTGAGTCAAGTGGATTAGGCTCACCCCCTCACAGTTTCAGGTATCAAGGATGGATGGGCTCAGCAGTTCAAGTAGCATGGGTACCTCCCCATTGTTTGAGGTAAGGTGACTTCTATTAGCTTAAGTTGTTTCCTTAAGTATGTTCTGTAATTGGGTAGGCCTCTTAGGATTTATATTTCTTGTTTGGGCTAAATGGTGTAATGGGTGCCTCCTCAATCCCTTATGTTTGCTAGGTCAACTATAGAGCATGTCATATTCTTGATTAAATGAGGTTAACTAATATATTCCTATATTGTTAACAAATCACTTCTCCTAATTTTAGGATTGACAACTCACTTTACTCATTCAATAGCCTACTCTCTCCTTCCTACCAAAGTTCATAAAAGAGCACCATGCAAACTATAAATTGATAAGAAATATGGAAAGCACAACATAAATGAATGAATAAACATGAATTTCATTAATAAAGAACATAAGTGTAGAGAGAGTCCATAATCTTATTCTGAAATCAAGTTCATAACTACCCTCGATAAGAAATTTAGCTATACATAGTGTTTAAAAGACAAAAATCAGTAGAGTTGAGAAAAAGTCGTGAATCCTAGGTTGGAATGATGGAAATCAGTCCTGAGATGCTCTAGAATGAGACTCCTCTTCTTCTATCAGCAAAAAGTGATACTCTCCAGTCTTTCCCATGCTTCGAATCTCCTCAAAATGTTGCCCTTTTTCTATTTATACCAGGAACATGTGGCAAGGCTGTAGTAGTGGTAAGAAAACAATGTGTTCTTGGTTTAGGCTTTCAGTGAGGCACTATGGACATTAGCGAGGAGGAATTTCTTTAAGCATTAGGTCCTACCACTGTAGTGGCTCAGACCCACCACTACAGCAGTGGATGGCAGAGAAGAACATTTATTTTCTAAGTTAGAGCGCTACAATAGAGTGCTAAAATACAACTTCTAGTCTAGGTCTCACTTTGCAGTAGCGAGAAGACTACACAAGTTGGCCTTCTGGTGCTGCAGCAATGGTAATCCACCGCTACAGCGATGGAGGGAAGAAAGAAATTCATCATCTTTAGTCCACTCTTCACCATCAATTCATCTCCATCAAGGCCCTCCTTCCTTTATAAGCTTCTTACAAACTCACTCCTACAAAAGAAATCAATAAACACACATTACTAGCACAATTGATCATAAAACTACTCAATCAACAAAAAACTCTAAAAATCCTAGAGTTGCCAATACTAATAAAAACATAGGCTAATAACGCAAATTCAAGCAAGTTGGAGGTTGAAAACACAAGGCAAAATGCTCTTAAATGATGTTAAATTAAGACTTTAACACTCCCCTAAACTTGAACTTTTGCTTGCCCTCAAGCAAATCAACCCACACAAAAGACACAAAGTCTAAAATGAATTTACATATAAAAATACTCAAATATAAAACTAAGTGCAAAAAGAGATCAAACTAAGCAAGGGAAAATGATCATGTGTTTAAAACTAGGAACATTTTATAAACTTAAATCCAGACTTTCCACACAGGGATAACCACACTTGTCATAATAGCATGGAGAATTAGATAAAATTTACTTAAGCAACTTGATAGTTCCTTTTCATCTTCAAACAGTACACGACCACTTAAATTACCCTTTCTGTCAAATTTTTTGGTTCTTAAGGGTTTTCATTTCAAATTACTATTAAATTAGTTAAAATATTATTTACTCAAGATGTATTTGGTGAGAAATGGACCCTGTGTGCCTAATCCACACAGCTCTCCTTCCCCCCTCACATTCAATAAGAAAGCTATAAAGTGACAAGTGCCTGTACACCTAATCCATATAACACTTCCCGACCCTTTCACTTCCAGTAATCAACTGAGAACGTGGCTCATTGGTCGAAGGGATGCTCGTGCGCCTAATCCACACCATGCCACCTCAACTTAAACCATGCCTCCAATTAATTACTCATTATTATATTATTATTATTATTATTTATTGACTTTTTTTCTTTGGATGAATAATTTGAAATGTACACCCCTTATTGAACTTCATTCCTCATTTTGGAAATTTTAATTCAAGCTATTGTAAACTATTTTAATTATCCATGACCCTCAATTTTCTAAAATAAAATTTACAGCGATCTCCTATTATTATTAAAGAATAGGGCTATCACATGTTAAAAGTGTTTAAAGATTTTAAATTTACCAAAATTTTCTAGTTTCCAAAAACAAACTCAGCCTTTCCCTTCACACAAATTAGCTAGAATCAAAACACAAATTTTGAATACTGCATATATATCTTCACTCTATAGATACTCAAAATTAAAAAGAACTAACAACAAAACTCTAAAAATTTCCTCCAAAACTAAACTAGACAATGTCCTTGCTTTCCATAGCATAAACAAAATAAAGAGAGAGAGAAAGAGAAGGAAAATCACACTACTAAAATTTCATAGCATGCACGTATTTTCCAAAATCATCACAATACCAAAGTCAAACTCTATAAATTCATCCACATCAAAACAACTTCACATATGTAGCAGTCATTACCAAAATTCAAGCTAAAACACATAAAACAACAAGAAATTCATAATTGTATCAAACACTAAACAAAAAGATAAAACACAAAAATAAATAAAAACATAAAATCTGATAAGCCGTTATCTCTGCTATTCTTTCATTTCTTCATTTACTTCAGCTCCTTAGTTCCTTGTTCCTCTACTTCTATTATCTGTGGCCCTGACCCTCTACCTTCATCAAAAATAGGAAATCTTGAGGCATCCAAACTCACTTTTTCTACTTTCATTGCTCCAAGCATAGAGAGATATTCATTAATATAGTGCACTTTTCTCTGAATGATGGCTATATCTTCCTCCGTTCTACCTAATTGGGCATTGACATCCTCATATTCATTACTACCAGTGGGTTGAATCCTCTTATATGGACGGTCTATAGGGAGAGGTACAGGCTTACCCCCTTCAACCAATAAACAAAAAATATATGTTAAATAAAGGCAATTATAGGTTTAATTGTTCTCTCATTGTGCATTGGTACCTCCCGCCAAACCAAGAATTCAAAGAGCAAGAATGGGAACTAAATAATGCCTTCTTTCGCTTGAACTGTAACGTCCTTATTTTACTATACTAAAATCTGAAAAAAAAATTTTAAATTCTAATGCTTAATACTCGTACCTTCAAAAAGAACATTCTACAATTGTTCTCAGTACAAATCATAATTGCTTATACATAATAATTGAAATTCTAAACATAAGATAATTTTACATTCGTTTGAAATAAATTACAAATCTGTCGTACATGGTAATTTGATATCTAAACTTAAAAAATAATCTATAATTCTAATACTTAATAAACTTGAGTGCTCTAATAGTGTTCAATAAATCTTTACACCTTTCCCCTTATACTCAGCCCCTGAAATGGTCAGTTGGAAAAGCACAAAAAGGTGAGATAAGGGTATCTCAGTAGCTAGCATAATTTTATAAACATTTATAAATATACCATTTCAGTCATAAAAGCACTTATATCATAAAAATCAGTCCATGTAATATAAATTCTCAGTTCAGTGTAATAGGTTGATGAAAAATTAGCAAGTTGATATATAAATAAACTATGGAATCAAGAATAGTTGGTGGCACACTCAACGACATGGAAAAGATAGTCTGTAGAACTATTTTTCCAAGCTAAACATGAGATAAAGGCTACTGCAGTCCTTTAACTCAAGCTAGAAAGATTCCAAACTAAAACATGGAAATATAATTTCCAAGCTGACATGGAAATAGAATTTCCAAGCTGACATGGAAGCAGAACTCCCAAGCTGAACATGGAAGAAAACTTCCAAGCTAATATCATGCTAATTTCATCATGGAAAACATATTTCACTTTAGATAAAACTTCATGGATATAAAATATTCAAGTAGTAAAACAAGCTTTTATGAATTGCTAAGCTACCTGTACTTTGTAGTCTGACTTTTTAGCTCAAATAACTATTCAATCTATCTTGAAATTCGTTTCACGATTTTTGACCGTTGACCGTGGGGTAGTTTGCACTGGTTTTGGTTCTGATTTTTGCTTCCTATTCACTGCCACTTCTCCCTTAACACTTGTATGGGTTAGTAATAGAAGAATCTCCTCAAAGTAGCTCAGAAAAATCGAGTTTAACGTTGCTATTTGCTTCTTCAAAAATCTCTATTTTATGGTTGAAAAACAGAGAATATTTTTCTGCTTCTGTCCAAGCTGCTGGATTCTCTTTTTCTCACTCTCTCTCGCTTGTGAATGGTGCAAGGAAAGGGGAGGAAGATGTTGCTATTTATAGCTAAAAAGGGGAGGCAACATCTCTCTAAAGCCTATAAATGTTTAGAGAACTCAAGATAACTCAAGATAAACCTAGACTAACCTGGAATTCTCTAGAATTATCTATACCATTCTACAACATTTTACACTTATCTAGGAATTTCAAGAATATACAAGATATCTTTAGAACATACAAGATTTCTCTAGAACAATTTAGATTCATCAACGACATTCAAGAGATTTCTAGAGTCTCAAAAAAAATAAAAAAAATATTAAATATTTATTCCATAATAATTTGGGATGTTACAACTCACCCCTCCTAAAATTTGAATTTTGGCCTCAAAATTCGATAAGCATATAATTAAAAGGATTATACATTAGAAATTTTAATTACCTAGTGAAATAACTCAGGATAATGTCTTCTCATGTGTTCTTCAGTTTCCCATGTTGCTTCCTCTTGGGATAATCCTCTCCAAACTACTTTAACTAGAGGGATTTGCTTATTTCGCAATGATTTGAGTCGTGTATCAATGATTCTATATGGTCTTATCTCTACTGTCATATTCTCTTGTAAATGTACATTCTCATGTTCAATGACATGTGAAGGATCTGGGATGTACTTTTTAAGTTGAGACACATGAAAAACATTATGAATATTTGCCAAGTTCGGGGGTAAGGCTAATTTGTAAGCAGTGTTGCCAAATTTTTCAAGGATTTGGAATGGGCCTAAGTATCTTGGACTAAGTTTCTTTGACTTCATAGATCTTCCAACTGCTGTAATTGGTGATATTTTAAGAAAAACATGATCACCTTCTTCAAAACTTAAGGGCCTTCTTCTCTTATCTGCATAGCTCTTTTGTCTACTTTGAGCTGTAATTAATCTATCCCTTATAATTTTAATTTGCCTTGAAGTTTGGTCTACTATTTCTGGGCCTATCAATGCTCTTTCTCCTAGTTCAACCCAACAGATAGGTGATCTACACTTCCTTCCATATAGAAATTCATATGGGGCCATCTTGATACTAGATTGGAAACTGTTATTGTAGGCAAACTCTGCTAATGGCAAGAATTTATCCCAATTCCCCTTGAACTCAATCACGCAAGCCCTTAACATATCCTCTAAGGTCTGGTTTGTCCTTTCTGTTTGACCATCTGTTTAAGGATAATAAGCAGTGCTAAACTTCAATTTTGTACCCATGGCATCTTGTAAAGATCTCTAAAATCTAGAGGTGAACCTTGAGTCTCTATCTGATATGATGTCACATGGAACACCATGCAATATGACTATCTCCTTTATGTATAACTCAGCATACTTATCTAGGGTATAGGTAGTATTGACAGCCAAGAAATGTGCTGATTTTGTCAATCTATCTACTATTACCCAAATGGAATCATGGCTAGAAGAAGTTCTAGGTAGTCCTACAATGAAATCCATTGAGATGCTATCCCATTTCCCTTTTGGGATTTCTAAAGGTTGCAATGAACCGCCTGGTCTTTGGTGTTCAGCTTTTACTTTTTGACAGGTTAGACATTTACTAACAAATTCTGTTACCTCTTTCTTCATTCCAGGCCACCAAAAATTTCTTTTTAAGTCATGATACATCTTTGTTGGTGAATTTAAGATTCTCTATTTTACCTAAGGCCATTAACTCTTCTACTTCTTTGATGTAAGGGTCAGGTATAATTAGATGTTAATCTAGCCTTTAATTCCTGAAAACTTTATTCACACCTATAGTCCCAAATGAAAGGTAGATTTTTGGCCATAGGCAATACTCTTGCCCGAAGGCGATCCTTCTTCCTTAAGATGATACTCTCAGCTGAAGGCGTCATATAAAAGGAAAAAAATCACATGAAATTATTACATAAATCTCTAGGAAGAATAATCCTAGAAAATGTGTTAAGTAAATAACATACTCCTCACGCATAATTATAAAATAATTATATATGGAAATTCTTCTCACCTCAATGACTCATATAGAGTCGTACCCCTTTAATGATTAGGACAAACCCATAGTTTTCCATGTATAGGTTCATAAAATACTTATTTAGCATTCCTCCATAGCTCAGAAGTGCAATGAAATATCATTTTAGTAACTCTGCTCAGTCAAAAAGATATTACCATACTCTGCTTTAGAATTTCCATAATCAAGTATGAAATATAACAAGTCCAACATTTTCTCATTCCTCAAGTTCTTTCAGTAAAAGGAATAACTTCAACAAAGAAGATCTAAATATAAACTTTAAATTTTATTTCTAGTACATAGATAATTTTAATACGTAAAGCTTAGACCAAATATAGCTTTAGGTACAAACAAAAGAAAGAATAAATTAAGGACGAGGAGGCTTTTGAAATGTAAAAGGTGCTCCGGGTCTAGAAGAGGAAGGTGCTTCAGACCTTAAGGAGGAAGCTAATCTTTGTAGCCTAGAAAGAGTTTCTGGAGGAAACGTCTGGGAAATTTGGTGAAGTGCCGAAGTCACTCCATTCATACAGTCAATACATCTTGCTTGTTGGTCACGAAAATTTTGAGTTGCAAACATCGAATGTCTATCAACTCTATTCGCCAATTCCCTAAAATGACGATTCAAAGCTTCTCTTATTCTGCAAAGAGAAGATTTATCAATCTCCCCTGGTCCTCGAAGTGGCAGTTTATCAATTTTTCCAAGTCCTCCATCTTTTGTCTCATAAGCGCAAGCTCATTATTAGAAGATGTTGCTGTGCTAACATCCTCTAGCTCTACTACATCCCTTTTTCTTTTCTTAGCCTCTGGTGACTCTTCCATGGATCTCTTATTCTTATAATTCTCCAGGCTAAGATTTAGATCCAGCTCTACCTTGCCAGCTTCAAAGTTTAGATTGAAAGATTTATTGCCAGCCATATTTTTCTGAGTTATAAAGGTTGTACGGAAGGAGAAGTTTGATGCTAGAAAGCTTATAGGTAATGAACTCTTAGTGTAGTGAGCAGTGTAATGGGGCATCCGTTATATATAGACGAAATTTAGGGCTACAAAACCTTTACATCATACTCTAAAGATGGCCTACAGACCTTATCCGTCGCAATGCCAACGGTCTATGATAGGCATGCCAGAAAATAACAAAATATAATCTAATACAAAAGATTTCCTCAAAAATTTCGGCTAACTTTTGACTCTTGCTCAAATTATTCAACTATTCGCCGCTTCAATTTATGACTTCCTAACTCTGTATTTGTCTTATCCAATAATCCTAAATCGAGATATTACTCCATGAACGGGTAGCTTCATACTAGCCTTATCTAGGTTTCTAATCCATGGTTTTGCCCTAGGCTTATACATTTTCAAACATACATATTAAAATAAAAACTTCTCACATTTACACATCAAGCATTCCATAAAGTGAGAAAAATTTTTACCTTTCACTTGCCTCTACGAGCATATATGTATATATGTATAAACATAGAGATACATCATTATCTATATATTTTCATCTATTCAAGTCCTTTTAAATTTCTGACTTCTCATTCTCTGAATATATGTGGGATTATTACATATTATTCCTAGCCATAACAAATACCCTTCACTTACTATGCATGAATAGCATACATATCATATGTTTTTAGATACATATAATCACAGTATGATTCAATCAATCTTGTATATTATACTCAACTGAAGGCTTTCAAGAACAACGCAATAAAGCAGAGAAATACATTTTAGTTCATCGTAAAAGCATCCAAGATACTCTGTAATGGCTACATTAACAACTATTTGAATTTCAGAAAATGCCAACAAGAGAAATGGAAAAACCAAGTATGAATCAGCCGCAAATCCACCGAATATTGACTTTCGTGGTTTTGGCATTAATGCAACGCGCTATTGGTGTGCACGCCTACCCTAGACTTCTGGCTTCCAGCTTGCAAAAATCCACAGGTTAAGCGGGTAGGGTGCGGCGAGGAGATATCTTCTTTGTCTCTAAGTTCTAATTTTTTCCTCTATAAGAACTGTCCCAGCGTTCTCAGTTACCACACCACAAAGAGTAATCATCTCTGAACCTACAACTTCCCAGCATTCCTCTCTTCTCATACTCCTACATAAATTTCTAAATTTTCCAAATCATGGCCACAACGAAGTACATTGATCTCACAGTAGAGGCCAAGGAAGAAGAGCTCGACTTAAACTTAAGTCTGGGCAAAGACAAGGGCAAAAGACCTTTTGAGGGGTCTCAAGAGAAGCAGAAAGAGAAAAAAATGAAGAAGAACAAGGAAGTTGAGGAGACTAGCACGGGCCATACCTCGGAGGACAAAATCGCCTGTCTAGAACAGGAGGTGAAAAATCTGAAAAAGATGATAGAGGACCTGGAGAAGTTAACTAAATGCAATAATGCAGCAATGACTTCAAGAATAGACAGATTCTTCTATTGGTCCACCCAGTGCTTCTGCAATCAACAGCAAAGAAGTGTTGATTGTATGAATGGAATTTACACTACCCTCCACGACATTGCTCTGTCTCTTGCTCCAAAGAATGGTCGAGGGGTGATGATACAATACAACCCTCCTAATCCAAGACCACCTCGCCTTTAGATTACTCATGCATGAGTAAACTTTTTTTTTTGCAATGTAATCCTTCAATTTTTTTTTGCAAGTGGTTTCTTTTATTGGCTGGTACCCTAAAATAATATAGATACACAAAATCAATCATGAATTAGCTTATAAAACCCACCATATAAAAATTTGATCCAACAGCAACGGAATCAAAACAAATAACAACTTTTCCTTGACTAAGTTCAAAAGTGTAGCTACATCTATCTAAAACTAAAACTGAGAACATAATTCCTAAGAAAAGATAAGTCTCGGAGGGAGAGGAAATGAAAATATCCTACAGGACCTTCAGTAGAGCCGTCTCTCTATAGTTGTGCCTGGGTTCACAATTATAGAGGAGGTCCTACTAAGGTTACCTTGCTCTGTAATCACTAGGAGACCTAACAACCATTGCTCCAAAAATTTTCTCAATTTGATCCATCCACTCTTAGGCTACGTCTGGGTCATGAGATCCCTTTAATGAAGGAGGGTTATTTTTTCAAAATTCCCCTAGAATCTGGTTAATTGAGTTGCTAGTTTCACCTTCCTTTCTCTTTCCTCTACCCTTTAACTCATCAATCAAGAGTTTTAGAACTTCAGTGGTGGCAGCCTGATTGTCTTCTTGTCGATCTGCCCTAGCCACCAAGTGTTCTATGTTCTGAGTAAGGGTTTCCAAGATCTCGGCTTGGGTTCTCTTAGATGAGGCCATTTCTACAAGACACTGAAAAGGTTGTATTTCTAAATCATAGAAACAAGCTAATCAAACATATAGCAAACATCATCAAAATATCCTAATTCTACCCATAAGGTGCCCAAATCTTTGCTCTGATACCAAATTTTGTAACGTCCTTATTTTACTATACTAAAATCTGAATTTTTTTTAAATTCTAATGCTTAATACTCGTACCTTCAAAAAGAACATTTTACAATTGTTCTCGGTACAAATCATAATTGGTTATACATAATAATTGAAATTCTAAATATAAGATAATTTTACATTCGTTTGAAATAAATTACAAATCTGTCGTACATAGTAATTTGATATCTAAACTTAAAAAAATAATCTATAATTCTAATACTTAATAAACTTGAGTGCTCTAATAGTGTTCAATCAATCTTTACACCTTTCCCCTTATACTAGCCCCTGAAATGGTCAGTTGGAAAAGCACAAAAAGGTGAGATAAGGGTATCTCAGTAGCTAGTATAATTTTATAAACATTTATAAATATACCATTTCAGTCATAAAAGCACTTATATCATAAAAATCAGTCCATGTAATATAAATTCTCAGTTCAATGTAATAGGTTGATGAAAAATTAGCAAGCTGATATATAAATAAACCATGGAATCAAGAATAGTTGGTGGCACACTCAACGACATGGAAAAGATAGTCTGCAGAACTATTTTTCCAAGCTAAACATGAGATAAAGGCTACTGCAGTCCTTTAACTCAAGCTAGAAAGATTCCAAACTAAAACATGGAAATATAATTTCCAAGCTGACATGGAAATAGAATTTCCAAGCTGACATGGAAGCAGAACTCCCAAGCTGAACATGGAAGAAAACTTCCAAGCTAATATCATGCTAATTTCATCATGGAAAACATATTTCACTTTAGATAAAACTTCATGGATATAAAATATTCAAGTAGTAAAACAAGCTTTTATGAATTGCCAAGCTACCTGTACTTTGTAGTATGACTTTTTAGCTCAAATAGCTATTCAATCTGTCTTGAAATTCGTTTCATGATTTTTGACTGTTGACCGTGGGGTAGTTTGCACTGGTTTTCGTTCTGATTTTTGCTTCCTATTCACTGCCACTTCTCCCTTAACACTTGTGTGGGTTAGTAATAGAAGAATCTCCTCAAAGTAGCTCAGAAAAATTGAGTTTAACGTTGCTATTTGCTTCTTCCAAAATCTCTATTTTATGGTTGAAAAACAGAGAATATTTTTCTGCTTCTGTCCAAGCTGCTAGATTCTCTTTTTCTCACTCTCTCTCAGTTGTGAATGGTGCAAGGAAAGGGGAGGAAGATGTTGCTATTTTAGCTAAAAAGGGGAGGCAACATCTCTCTAAAGCCTATAAATGTTTAGAGAACTCAAGATAACTCAAGATAAACCTAGACTAACCTGGAATTCTCTAGAATTATCTATACCATTCTACAACATTCTACACTTATCTAGAAAATTCAAGAATATACAAGATATCTTTAGAACATACAAGATTCCTCTAGAACAATCTAGATTCATCAAGGACATTCAAGAGATTTCTAGAGTCTCAAAAAAAATAAAAAAAAATATTAAATATTTATTCCATAATAATTTGGGATGTTAGGTACAGGCTTACCCCCTTCAACCAATAAACTAAAAATATATGTTAAATAAAGGCAATTATAGGTTTAATTGTTCTCTCATTGTACACTGGTACCTCCCGCCAAACCAAGAATTCAAAGAGCAAGAATGGGAACTAAATAATGCCTTCTTTCGCTTGAACCAACTCCTCCAATGTTTCAAATATTATCCTTCCCAAATCAATGCCAATTCCATGCATTAGGCAAAAGATCAAGAAGGCTTTATGTGTAGGATTTTAGAGATCAAAGACCGCAGCAGAATTTAAAATTTTCTCTAAAACCCATTCACCAATGGATCAACCTATATTACCATTACATTAACCATGAAAAACAAGATGAAGAGAAATACCTCTTATAGTGTAGACCTCTCTAAGCCAAAGCAAGTATCTAAAGTAGGATACCTCTAATGGTAATCCACGCGAAATCACATGAAGAAAAACCTTTTAAGGTAACAGGGTTTCTTCTCGTTCTTGTGCTAGCAAGCACGAAGAAGCTATGGAGAAAACACTTTAACCAAGAGTGTTTCTAAAACAAATACTTAACGATTGAGAGAGAGTCGTATGGCGTGTGGCTTTAACTATCATATTTAAAGTGATAGGTGCAACCACAAACCCTAAAGCCCTAATTCCCTTAGTAGGTGCCATTCCCATTTTGGGCTTCTTAAAGTGAAATCTTAAGAAGCCCAATCTCTTTAAGAGAGTGACACCTAAAAGGTTCTAGTTTTGGGCTTTTCCTTATTTAGATAGGAATAGGATCATATTCCTATTCATTTTATTCTCTTATCTCCTTTTAATTAATTCTCTAATTTAGGATCAAATCTTCAAACCCATTTTACATTCCTAGTGAATTTCTTTGCATGTGACCCATTAGATTTCCTGCTATGTTAGCCATTTACAATCAACATTTGCTTGTAAATAGATTATGAGTGGTATCTAGCAACACATCGTGACTCCCAATTGACCAGAAAGTCTATTGTTTGACTTTAAACCTTTCTGCAGCAATGTGTCCTTTCACCATCTTATGCTCAATTGGTTTTGAGTATGCCCTAATTGTCAACTCCCACTAGACTTGATTACATCACATCCAGCCCAAGTAGTCATTTTCTTGTCCTGTGGAATCAATCACTATAAACTATGTCATTGAAGACCATCTTCATGACAAGTCTACATTGGCCAAAGACTTCTTAGCGATTATCCCAACAAGTGGCAATGGGTATACTTCCTTCTATGAAGAGTGGTGAATCCTTTGTTGACTACTCAAATATCTTCGAATACTTCATGTTATGCCCAATCACCACCCTAAAAGTGGCCCATGGTGGGTAACAAGGAATAGAGTCAAAACACATTATCTATATCCAAGATAACTTAAGTTCTTCAAGTCGAAGGATTCTTACACTATTAGCTGTTATGAAACCTATCACTGACATTTGAATAGGTATCCATGTGATGCCTCATGCAGGTCTTCCAATATACTTCTTACCATTAACAAGCATTCACATGTTCACTCAAAACATCTAATGCTTACAGCTTATGAGGACAGCTACTTGATCAAATCAAGAAGTATAAAATGTGCTAGTCTATCCGAATCATTGATGTACAATCTCAGGTGATTTTATGACTAGGGATAGTTTAGAAACATGCATAATTGCACATGATAGGAATTTCACATTATGATCATCATCATAATTTCCTTCATGCTGTGTCATGGACTTCATTATTTATTTTACATTCTAATCATGAGTTTATGAATATGAATATAAATAACAAAGAAAACCTCTTTGGATTAATAATTGAGTTTGTACATCTGATGCTAAAAGTGATTGTCTTTAGAGCACCTTTCTAACACTCTATACAAACACATTGAGGCGTTGGAGGAAGGTAGGACAATGTGCTCACCAAAAGTGAACAAGGCCTTAGGTATTGGTAAGAGATCATATCTGTTGACTTTATAAGGCTTCCCCTTTAAGTCCAAAACCCAATGCATTTTTGATTTGTAAATTGTGTTCACCACTTCTTCGAGATCCCACAATTTGTTCCAAATCATATAATAGTAATTAGGGGCCCTTTTAACAGATAAAATCCCAAATGTCTGTCTAATTTTGTTATCATAGAAGTCTATGGACACTCCTCTCACTTCAATGTTGTACTTTTTCAGAGTGTTATCTTTAACTCTGAAGGTGTTAGCATAAAATATTTTCACCATATCAATGTAGGCTTCATTAGGTAGAGTGCAAAGCCCCAGCCAACCCCATTGCCTAATTTGATCTAGAATATCTGAAAACTCACTCAGCGCTAGCATAGACACCTTTTTCTTTACTACTATTCTTCTTGATACATTATCTTCAAATCTTTGCTTATGATCAGGAGTTCTGAATGTATTATAGGACAAACTTGAAGATGCTCCAGCATTATTTCTTCTCCTAGTAGTGGCCTTCCTTTTCCTCTGCAAGAACAATCATCAAACCTGCAATGAAAACAAACACACCACACAAGGCTCCAGCATTATTCCTTCTCCTAGTAGTGGCCTTCCTTTTCCTCTTCAAGAACAATCATCAAACCCGCAATGAAAACAAACACACCATACAAGCACACTTAACCATTGCCAACTGCTATCTAAGCCCTAAAAAGAATTCTAATAGTTCACCACCTACTATTAATAACAAATTTTATTACAATCTTCAAACCTAACTTAAAGTAAAAAGATTCAGACATTTATTACTTTGCTATTTGATTATTGTTATTTTAAACACTTAATCATGAAATACCAAATCTAAAACTTAATCAACCCTAAAACTTAATCTTCATATTAGTACTATCAAATTCAAACAATAACAAAAATGTAGCAGTAGACTCAAAGTTACTATCCAAAATGAAGGCAAGAAAAAGAAAAAAAAACTACTCCTATAATCAAAGGTACAAACGAAGAGACTTTAAAATCAATCCTAATGCTAACCTCTAATTACTAAACTAAAACGAAACTAAAACTAAAAAAATTCTAGAATTTTGAGGGGGATTTACTTACCTAGCATCTTGATAAACAAGAGAACACATAAGCAAGCATAGGAGACCCGAGAGAATGACGTACACTGAGGAACTTGCAATAAGCAGTGATGAGAACCACGAACACCACACCAAAATGCACAAATGAGGGTTAGATGAAGAAATTGAGGGTGAAGGAAGCTAGGGGAGAGGCCGAAAAAAGCATTGTTGTGGCAATTGTGCAGAGGAAAAGGGAATTTTTGGTGAACGGCATACAAATGGGGCTGAAATTAGGGTTTCAGCTTTAATTACGCAGATTGCCGCTACAGGTTAGTGCCACTGCTATAGTGTTGGAATTTTTATATTTTTTATTTTTTTTTTGATTTAACATCAGAAGGGGCTTCCGCTGCTATGCGCAGTGGTAGCGCTACAATGGGATTTCATAAAGAGCAAATTAAATTGCTCCAAACCCCTCATGCTGTAGCGGTACACCATACATGCCACAGCTGCAACACTTGAGAACAAAGAGCAACAACTATAAAATCCTCACTCACCGCTACAACAATTAGTACCACCTCTATAACGTTGAATGATAGAAAAGTATCCCCTTAGCTTCTCACAACTGTAGCAGTAGAGCAGTGGCCAAAGCTGCTGTATAGCGCTATATGACAAAAAGGTACACACATATCAAGTAATAAAATTTTCTGTTATGCTCAGCTATAGGCATGTAATACCTTCTAAAACTCACCCAATACACTCAAAATCAGACATAACTTTAATTTCACCCAAAATTACATCAATTAACAACTAAACATCTATACTTCATAGCTAAATCAATCACACTAATTGAGCAACAACATTCAAACCATAGCATCAGATTATATCAGCACACCACAAACTTCTAATTACTTCTAAAAACATAAAGAGAAAGCTATAAATTTAGAAAAACTTGGGTTGACTCCCAAAAGCGCTAAGTTTATAGTCTTCCGCCAGATTTTACTAGGGTGCCTAAGCTTTTGGTTGAAAAAAAGTTAGATAGCTCTTTTTTGATCAATCTCTTTGCCAAAATAATGCTTTATCCGTTGGCCATTCACTTTGAAACTTCTAGTTCCCTCAAGGTCAATGATCTCCACTACACCATGTGGAGAGACTTCTTTCACCATAAAGGGCCCCGACCATCTTGGCTTCAACTTTCCCAGAAATAACTTCAGTCTTGAATTTAACAGCAGGACTCTTTGGCTAGTATTAAAAGGTCGATGAAGAATTTTTTGGTCACACCATCTCTTGACCTTTTCCTTATACAAGTGAGAGCTCTCATAAGCTTGAAGATGAAAGTATTCTAGCTCATTCAACTACAAGAGCCTCTTTTCACTAGCCTTCTTGATATAAAAATTAAGGTACTTTATAGCCCAAAAGGCTTTGTGTTCTAACTCTACCAAGAAATGGCATGTCTTTCCATAAATCGTCGAAAAGGTAAAGTTCTAATAGGAGTTTTGTAAGCTATATTGTAGGCCCATAAGACATCATCTAATCTTTTTGCCCAATCTTTTCTTGAGGTATTCATCGTTTGCTCTAAAATTCTTTTTAGTTCTTGGTTAGATACCTTGACTTGGCCATTCATTTGGGGATGACACAAAGTGGTGACTCGATGGTTAACCCTATATTTGGCCAAAAGACTATCTAAACTCTTATTACAAAAGTAGGACCCACCATCACTAATCAGAGCTCGTGGCACTCCAAAGTGAGAAAAAAAATTCTTTTCAAAAACTTGACCATGACCTTGGCATCTTTAGTGGCTGCAAGAATTGCTTCCACCCACCTAGAAACATAATTGATGACCATTAAGATATATTGAATAGAAAATGATGAGGGGAATGGCCCCATGAAATTGATTCCTACATGTAGAATTCCTCTATTTCTATCATGCTATTGAGAGGCATCTCATTTCTCCTCCATACAGTTCCACTCTTTTGACACCAGGTGCACATCTCTATAAACTTCCTTGCATCTTTGAAAGAGATGGCTAATAAAAACCACTTTCCAGGATATTTGTTGTTGTATGAACATTGCTATAATGACCACCATATTCTAAACCATGACAATGCCAAAAGATGTTTTCCATTACCTTTTCTAGTATACAATGTCGAAAGATCTTATCTGCATAAATCTAGAACAGGAATGGCTCATCCCAAAAATAAGATTTCACATCATAGAGGAGTAGCTTCTTTTGCTAAACATTAATATCAGGTGGCAAAATTCTACACACTAAAAAGTTAACAAAATCATCATACCATGGTAATTTTGTCTCTTCCACAAAGAAAATTCTCTCAGCTGGAAAACTCTTATTCATATGCTGCTTTGTATCATATTAAGCCTCAGTGCTAAAGTGGGATAGGTGGTCAGCTACATTATTTTTAGTACCCTCCCTATCAATAATTTGCAAGTCAAACTCCTCTAGTAATAGAATCCAACGAATTAACTGTGGCTGCAACTCCTTCTTGCCAAGTAAATATTTGATGGCTGAGTGGCCTATGAACACAGTGACTTTAGTCCCTACTAGATACGATCTGAACTTATCAAATGCGATTATTATAGCTAATAATTCTTTTTCAGTAATAGTATAATTAAGATGTGCATCTGTGAGAGTTCTACTTGTATAGTAAATAAGGTGGGAGACCTTCTAATACCTTTGACCCAAGACAGTTCCCAATGCATAGTCACTTGCATCACACATCAATTCAAATAACCAGTTCCTATATGGGGTGACTATTACCAGTGCAGAGATTAGCCTTCCGTTCAATTCTTCAAAGGCTTTTAAACAGTCAATATCAAAGTCAAATGGTACATATTTTTCTAGAAGCTTGTATAGGAGCTTAGAAATTTTAGAGAAGTCTTTAATGAAGTGGTGGTAAAACCCCACATGCATATGGACAAATTAATACCCTTGATGTTGGTTATGGACCATCTAGTAGCCCTCTTATTTTTCTAAAGAACACCCATCAACTGATTCTCCTGCTCATCTTTCAATGCTATAGAAAAAATGATTGGAAAAGTATCATTCTCCCCAAGGTATACATATTTAAGATGAGAAGGAAGCAGTTTCAATTCCAATATTGGAGATTCCTTAATGGATGGTTCCAAAGGTGATCTTACATGAGAAGAAAAATCTATGCCTCAAATGAACTTTCATGACACCATTCAACTTGGTGCATCCGAAAATTTCACCATTTCTTGTACTTTCAAATCATCACTATCTTTTCCCTAAAAGTTTACAAAGTTTCTAAATCATCTTTCATTGTGTCAAGATGAAACTGCTCATGAACCACTCCATCAATTAGCTGTACAAAGCTATTCTCCTAAGGCTCATCTGGTGCTTTCATCACTTTGTTCATGTTAAAAGTGACTTCTTGATCATTTACCCTTATTGTTAGCTCGCCTTTGTGCTCATTTATCAAGGTCCTTCATGTAGCTAGGAATGGTCTCCCTAAGATAATCGAGATCCCCATATCTTCCTCATAATTAAGGACAATGAAATCAGTTGGAAAAATCAATTTATCAACCTTCACAAAGACATCCTCAGTTATCCTATTTAGATAACAAATAGATATATTCACAAGCTGTAAGTAATGTCATAGTGGTGGGTCTTGCCTCCCCCAAACCCAGTTTTTGAAAGATTGATAATGGGATCAGATTCACACTCTTACCAAAGTCACAGAGTGTATTTCTCACAAAATACCTCCCAATGTTGTAAGGAATAACAAAGCTACCAAGATCTTGCATCTTGGTGAGTAGTTTTTTCTGTAGTATGGTTCCTTTGGGAATTTCCCATATAGTTCAATTGCTGCAAAGTTGCCAAGCTGTGATAAGCTCTATTGACATGAGCACCCCTACAAAAGTCGCATTTTAGAGTCAAAGAAGATATTGCCCCACTTGGGCCTGGCTAAAACGCTTGGTAAGGAAGTGTACTTTCTAAAACTTTGCTTGATTCTGAGCTAGGATAGCATTCAAACCCCAATTGTAGATAGTTGAGTGATGATTTGCCACCATTGTTTCAATCAGTTTCTTGTCTTTATTCAGTGTTTTAGCATTCAAAGAACCTCCAACAAATGCATCAATCATGCTTCTAGTATTATGAGTCATCCCATTATGAAATTTTTAGATTTGAAGCCACTATTGGAGAGAATGATATGGAAATCATCAAAGCAAATCTTTGTATATATCCCAAGCCTCATATAAACTTTCTCCATTATTCTAGTAAAACATTTATGCAGAAACTTTTCTATAAATCCTCCTCCTTCCAAGTAGTGTTACTCCTCTGTGGTTGTGACATCAGCCAACTTTGACCTTTATCCCTAAAGGAGAAGGGAAACAGCTAGAGTCAATTAGCATCCTTAGAGACTCCATTAAGTTTCATTGTGTCACACACATTAAGGAAGTTATTAGCGTGGGAGTTAGGATCATCCAGTGGTCCTCCCCTAAACTGGTCTTGTTCGACCGAATGCAATAAGGCGAACTTGATCTCAAAGTTATTGGCTTAAAATGAGGGCTTCACTATGCTAGAAGTATACCCAGTAGCATTGGGTTACGCATAGTTCCCAAGAGTTCTTTGATCCTCTTATTACCCAATACCATTACCATTACCATTGCCATTGCCTCCATTATCATTGGCACCCTTAATCTGACCTTAATTCTCTATAGTACTTTCTTGAGATGATTGTACTATTGGTTCCTTTCTTCTTGATTGAGCCTTTTTTTCTTGTAATCCTTGCAAGTTTTTCAATTTCAGGCCCATATAGAAGTTTAGATAGGTTGATGGTACCTTACATGCATAGAAAGAACACTAGTCAGCTATGATCAAAATAAATACACAAATAACACAAAATTAAAATAACTAATTAAAAACTTAAAACAAAGGAAATCAAACACAGAAAAAGTATCTAATCCAACACCTTTATGTTTCTATGAATATTAGCAAAACTGTCAATCCCCGGCAACGATGCCAAAACCTTGTTGCTTAAAAATCAGACACATCAAGTACACTAGTTATACAAATAATAAAATAATGAGTTGGGTATTGTTTCCTTAGGGATTAACTTGCTAAGCACTCGAGAAACTAAATCATACTAGTTAGATGGTCTAATTGGATTGAAGACAACTCTAATTAAAGAACTGAAAAATTAAATTCAAGCTAACAACAAAAGTAATTAACCATGTAGCGAGTTATCAAAGATAAACAATCAAAGAAAACCTAGGGTCGCTAATCCCCTTCTTTCTTTCTAGGATATGATAACTCTCTCTCCCTTATGTTTTCATCAAGAAATGAAAGTTAATCTGAGGACTCTAATTTTCTTAAAGGAATTCTCTCGAATCTCAGCTAAGACTTCCTAACACAACACAATTTCTTATGTTTGCTAGGTCAACTATAGAGCATGTTCTATTCTTGATTTAATAAGGTTAACTAACATATTCCAATATTGTTAACAAATCACTTCTCCTAATTTTAGGATTAAAAACTCACTTTACTCATTCAATAGTCTTCTCTCTCCTCTCTCACCAAAGTTCTAAAAAAAGCACAATGCAAATCATAAATTGATCAGAAATATGGAAATCACAACATAAATGAATGAATAAACATGAATTTCATTAATAATGAGCATAAGTACAAAGAGAGTTCACAATCCTATTTTGAAATCATGTTCATAGCTACCCTAGATAAGAAAATTTAGCTACACATAGTGTTTAAAAGACAAAAATCAGTAAAGAGTTGAGAAAAAGCCATGAATCTAAGGTTAGAATGATGGAAATTGGTCCCAAGATGCTCTAGAACATGATTCCTCTTTTTCTTTCAGTAAAAAGGGTGCTCCTCAGTCTCTCACATGCTTCGAATCACCTCAAAATGTTTCCTTTTTTCTATTTATAAGAGGAACATAGGGCAAGTAACACGACTCACCACTATAGCATCATCACTTACTGTTGCAGTGATGGCAAGCAAAAAATATGTTCTTGGTTCATACTTTCAGCATGGTACTATGGACATTAGCAGGGAGGAATTTCTTCAAGCATCAAGTCCTACCACTATAGTAGCTCAAACCCACTGCTACAACAGTGGAAGGCAAATAAGAACATTTGTTTTCTGAGTTGGAGTGCTACAATGGAATGCTATAGTCTTCAGCACTAAAATACAACTTCTAGTCTAGGTCTCACTGCTATAATGACACAGGGCTACCACTACAGTGGTGAATTGCAGACAAGACTACACAAGTTAGCCTTCTAGCGCTGCAGTGATGATAATCCACCGCTACAACGATGAAGAGTAGAAAGAAATTCTTCATCTTCAGTCTATTCTTCAATATCAATTTAGCTCCATCAAGTCCCTCATTCCTTCATAAGCTTCTGAAAAATCAATCCTACAAAAGAAATCAATAAAACACAAATTTCTAACACAATTGATCATAAAACTACTCAATCAACAAAAACTGTAAAAAATCATAAAGTTACCAAAAACTAATAAAAACATAGGCTAATAACGCACGCAAATTCAAGCAAGTTGGAGGTTAAAAACATAAAGTAAAATGCACTTAAATGGTGTTAAATTAGGGCTTTAACAAAACGCTCATAATTTGACTTTCAATTAGCATCTGTTCAGTGTTAAGTAGCTACCACTGATGGGGGAGACATTATCGACGTCACAGACAAAGTCGAATGAAGCACCTGTGGACTATGACTGAATGAAGAAGCTAGGTAAAAGGGGTTGGTTTAGTCATATTTGAAACCCAACCCACTTTGATAATGGGCTGTTAAGTGACTATGGCTCAAAGTTTCTACCTCACCTAAAAAAGGAAGACTCAGTCATAACAAAGTACTCTAGCTCCAACTAGACATCCCTGGCAAGTGATTGGTTCCAACGTATAAACACGTTGGCAGATATTAGAACACAGTCATCCCATGAAGAGAAGCACATATTAAGACTCAGTGAGCTTGAGTATTTGCGAGGAGACTAGTTTGAACTTCTCGATGTATTCATTC
Source organism: Biancaea sappan (assembly GCA_037074585.1). NCBI lineage: Eukaryota > Viridiplantae > Streptophyta > Magnoliopsida > Fabales > Fabaceae > Biancaea > Biancaea sappan. The sequence continues at coordinate 53,158,658 of CM073498.1, forward strand.
ACAGAGCTGGATTGCTAAAGAACCTTCAACTCCTCAAATGGATTGTTATATATGCTTCTAGAAAAATGGCAAAGAAGATCCCATTTAAAATAGGCCCAAGATAGGTGTTCCTCAAATTCCTGTACCAAATTGAACCAATTGTTAGAAAGGTACTCTTAAGGCAATCACCTTTAGCATCATATGTACAAACTCAGCTATTAATTCAAAGAGGTTTTCTTCATTATTTATGATCATATTCATAAAATCCAGATTAGATTGTAATATAAGTAATGAAGTCCATGACATAAAACATAGCATGAAGGAAATTATGATGCGATCATAATGTGATATTCCTATTATGTGTAATTATGTATGTATCTAAACTATCCCTAGTTGTAAGATCACCTAAGACTGGACATCAGTGACCTAGATGGACTAGCACATGTTATACTTCTTGATTTGATCAAGAAACTGTCCTTATAAGCTGTAAGCATGAGATGTTTTGAGTAAACATGTGAATACTTATTAAAGGTAACAAGTACATTAGATGACCTGCATGAGACATCACATGGCTACCTATTCAAATGTCAGTGATAGGTCTCATAGCAGCTAACAGTGCAAGCATCTTTGGACTTGAGGAACTCAAGTTATCTTGGATATGGATCCTGTGTTTTGACTCCATTCCTTGTTAATCCAAACACTACTTATTCCAATACGGGACTTCCCGGAAGGGATATGTTTGGCACAAAGTCTATAGGATTTGCAGTTGTTGGAACTACTGGCACGTTTTTCGTGGTTATGATAGTCGAAGGTGCATTTAGTTTACATGGCACTTGATTAGCACTATTTCTGTTACTCATAATTTCAAAGTTGTAAGCAGGTATGTGTTTACCACTTCTAAAACACATACATTCAACGAGTTACTCTAAACTCTTCCCACTTGGTATACCAATTTGTTAACGGTGATTTTTTATTTAACCCAAATCTGACAATAAATAATAGAAATCGAGAATGTTTTGTTTCAAAATTATGTTGTAATCTCGTCAGTAGGCAAAAAATATGTCAAAAGCTTAGATGCTTGAAACATATAATTGCATGAAGGAAAATAAGGCTGGAAATATGATTTTTACGGGAAAGTCAAATAAAAGTGATAAGAACAAGAAAGTAAGTTGAAAGTAAATGAAAGTGCATAAAAGGTAAATTATAAAAAGTAAAGTACATGAAAGGTAAGTTGCAGAAAGTAAATTGCAGGACGTAAACGGCATAAATTAAATGGCAGAATGTGTCACAGCCCAACACCAGACATGTGACTGGCATAGAAGAGGACTCAACCCCTCTTCCGTAAGCCTTACTTTTACTCGAACCCGTAACAATATATGACAGCCTTATATATAAATTTCATAAGCCATTCTATTAATTTTTCTTTTAGCATGCAATTTAAACCAATCGGACAATTAATTCCAATTATATTAGCCTTATTACAATTTATACCCATAGCCAAACCATACACAAGTTGAAGTAACCACCAAGCCTTGACTAACACACATAACCTAATTGACCTACCCGATTATAGAGCTAACTAGAATACATAAAAAAAAAAGAGAGAGAGAATAGAAATGTACCCTTACTCCAACAAGGGGGTTGGACACACACAAATCACAACCGTCGCTTTGCTTCTTTTATTCCTAAAAAAAAGGTTAAGGCATGAGTCACGCTGACCCAGTGATGAAAGCCTTATCCTATCTCCATATGTAAATATAAGTCAAATACACATAAAGAAAAAAAGAGAAAAATAATGATGCGATCATACCTGTGGTTACAGATATACTCACTTATACACCGAAGATCTATTCACAGAGAACCCACAGAAATTTCACTTTCAAATAATTATACCAACCATACAACCCTAGCTAAGGAGGCATCAAATCAAGTTATAACAAAAATCATATTGCAAATAGAGTTCTTACTAAGTGTTGAGCACTGTATATGTATAGCAAGTGCTGTACCTTAGCACTGCTTATAGTTTATACGTTCCCCACTTCACCATTGTATATGTATAGCAACAACAAATCAATCAATCACATTCAAGGGCAATTTCAATCATTCACATCTCATACAACCTCATCATTCATCATGAACTATATCACTTATACTTATGGCCCGTCCCACATTTATTATCAAGAGATATATATCACACTGATGTAGCATTCTATTAATAACTCCCATAATCATTTATATATCATCATTAAGTTACTCGTATTACAATTATTTACCACAATCTTAATGCATCAATATCTATAAACATGTGTGTTTGAATATGTGTACACATATAACCATACCACATTTTCAAATAAATGAGTTAAGTTATGTACAACGGGGTATAGGTATGTACATATTCACTAAGGAGAAACACAGGTAGGTACATTCACACACATACTTACTTTAAGGCACATATCATAAAATCTCATGGGTTTGCATGTGTGAGTATACCTATGCATACTATTAGAGGTACATTCACCAGAAGAGGTTTTTCCTTAGCTTAATTTTGCGTGGATTACTATTAGAGGTATCCCACTTTGGATACTTGCTTTTGCTTAGAGAGGTTGCTGCGCTACAAGAGGTATTTCTTTTCGTCTTGTTTTCATAGTTAATGTAATGGTAATATAGGTTGATCCATTGGTAAATGGGTTTTAGTGAAAAAGTTTTAAATTCTATTGTGTTCTATGATCTCTAAAATCCTACAATGGTATCAAACCCACCTATAGTTACCATTACATTAAAACGAAGAATGTATTAGTATAATAGAAATCGACATGTTTAGGTTTTGTGTTTTTGAAACCTGAACATGGCATGATGCTTTTTTATTTTTCTTTAAATTTTTGCATGAAGAGCATGAGATGTTCTTAGGAATTTTTTTGAAGAACATGTTTTGATGCCAAACATGAACTTTTTAAAACAAATTTGTTTTCATTAAAAGGGTTTTAAAAGAAAATTTGTTTTGATCCATAAACCCTTTTTTTTTTTTCTCTTGGTGGATGTTGGTATTTGGCATGAGAATTAAAAAAATATTTTTCGAATTCAAGACTGAATTAGGTTTTGAATTTTGGTCAAGATCAAATCAATTAGTTGGATTGTCTTAATTTTGATTGATTTAGATCTTGATTAGTTCTCCAATATGATTTAGGAAACAAAGTAATTAGATTAATTGATTCAAGATATGATTATTTTCCTAATTTGACCTGGAAATAAATTAATTAAATAGAATAATTGCTTTTGAGAAACCAATGGAATAATGAATCTTAATCAATATAAGATCAATTAATTTGATAGTCAAATAAATTGATTAGGTTGGATCAAGATTAGTTTCCTAATATGATTTAAGAAATAATTAATTAATTAATTAAATTGTATCTTCATTGATTTCCTAATATGATTTAGGAAATAAATAATTTAATTAATTACTTTAAATCTCGACTATTTTCTTATCTTAAATTAGGAAATAAACTTTTTAGAATTAACTAGAATCTTTATTATTTTCCTAATTTAACTAAGGAAACAAATCAATTTGGAATTGAGATTTATTTATTTTGTCTAATTAGATTAAGAAACTAGAATTAAAGGGCATTTAATTCTAAACAAAGAAACAAGAAATTTTTAATTGAGATTAAAATGAAAGTAGATATAATTCATGTCATGAAATTATTCTAACACCACATAGACCTTAAATGCCGACTTTCGTTATGCATTTATTTTGATAGACAATGTGTGGTAGGATGTATGTATGGAATGATGACTGGCTATATACTTTTACCAAGTATTCATGCATGTTTTTTAAATCTGCCTCGCTCTATTTCTCTGTTGTACTTATCTTCTCATCTAACTCCCCTGAAATATAACTTAAGGTTTCTCTTTAAACAATGTAATTAGATTACATAGGCTTAGTATAGGAACGAGACGCAAGAAAGAAACCATAGAGATGGAGCCGAGGCCAAATGAAAAGTAGAAATAGAATTTCTATGTCTTCAATGTAAAATCATACATATACCTAGGTTTGACCTAGTCATCTCTTATGGCTCAAAAAGTTGACTATAGATAAGTCCATAACCACGCTATATAGTTTACAATCTATATATGCGTAATGAGATCACACATAATTCAAAATCTGATGAGACTAATTAAGAAAACCCTGGAATAATATTAAAGCTAAACTCTTCCATTAATATGGGGTGAACCAAAGATCTTCTTAAAGCTTGGGTTGTTGGACTCTCTCTAAGCTTGGCTTTAAGTTGAATGTTGACGGCTTGGCAAGCGTACCAATCGTACAAGTAATATAGTGAAAATTAAGTAAGAGAATCGTTCCCACGAGGATTAACTTGCTAATTACTCGAGAAATTAAGTTATATTAGTTAGACAATGCAAATTTCAATGGTTCTTGACAGAAGGAAAGTGAAAATGTAAAGTTGAGTTAGTAGTGAATTGTAGGTTGTATGAATTTTAAACAAGCACAATAAAAATCACAAGACAAATGCAATTAATTTCACAAGATGAACACAGCCTAGGATTGCCAATCCCCCGTCGTTCTTTATAAGTTTTAATCCCTCTCCCTCTTGTTATCACCGGCCATACATGCTAATCTAGGATACGAATATGTTTAGAAGGATTCTCCCGAATGCCAACTAAAACTTAACCCGAAATATCATAATTCCTTATGTACTCTTAAGTTCCGAAAATGCACAAACCCTAATCTGACTATATAAGGCTAATATCTATATTCCTATGATATTAACGAATCTATCCCCTCTACTTTGTGGTTCAAGAACTCATACTATCCATTCTATGGTCTAGGTTTTACATTCCTCTCCCAAGTATAGCAAAACCACCAAACATTCCATTAAATTGATCAAGTTTAATGAAAGCAAGAAAATGAGAATGAATAAACATGTATTAATGGCCAAACAATCACAAGAGTCAAGAGATTAACAAAACTTAATCCAAACTAAGGTTCATAGCAATCCTAGTACAGAAATTTAGCTACACATCATCACAAAATACAGAAAATGAAAGAAGAGAAGAGAAAACTCCATGATTCCAAGTTGGGTGGAAGAAAAATGGCTTCAATCTTCTCCAAAAGTTGGTTGTCCTAGCTTCTGGAGGTGAAATCGGCGCTCCTCCTTCGGTTCCAGCCCAGAATACCCTAAAATTTCAGTCCAAATTGCCTTTTAAAGCCTTCTGCACGTGAAAGTAAATTGGCTTTTGCGCTTAAGCGCATGGATTTCTCGCTTAAGCGCGATTTAGGCAGAAACGATTCTCCATCAGCAAGGTGTCACACGCTTAAGCGCATAGAATTCCCGCTTAAGCCTGTTTTGGACAGAATTGAGCCTCCAATGCAGCAAGCTTCACGCTTAAGCGTGAATATATCCCGCTTAAGCGTGAATGTGACAGCAAAGTCTTCATTTTGAGCCTCTTTTTCTTCTCCAAGGTTCCTCTTCACCTCAATTAACTCTTGGCTAATGGATTTCTCATCTTTCAACAACACTTTCCTAGCTAAAATACCTGCAAAAGTAAAATCACCAACATAGTCAACACTTTCCTAGCTGAAATACCTGAAAAAGTAAAATCACCAACATAGTTACAAAAGTAACTCAAAAAGAAAGTGATTAAAAGTCCAAAAATTGCATTAAAGAATCATGAAATCACTCCATTTATTAAAAGATCAAAGAAAACTAAAACTAATCTAAACTACTCAAAATATGAGCTAAGAATTACAAGACAACAAGAAAGAGATCAAAAGAGAGGGTATTTAACATCAAAATGGCACTAAATTGAGAACTCAACATTGAACATGTTACCATTGAGATATGATCTTGATTAATGGGCTAGCTTTAACTAGAAGCATTGGTTTGTTGGACTCTTTCCAAGGTCAATGTGGATAGAGACTAAGTTGGGCTATATATATATATATATATATATATATAATGTGTATGAGTCAAGAGTTGAAAAGCCCAATGATTAGTAAATACATCAACAATTGATAGCATTACTCGATGGTTGCATACATGATGCAATTGGTATGAGATACCTACCATTTGATCCAAGATGGCTTGTTGGACTCTCTCCAAGGTCATTCAAGGTGAGTTTCTGACATCGAACCCATTAAGAGAACTTTCAATAGGTTCTGCCGGATCCAAAATAGGGTTTTTGTTTTTGTGTTGGGTTCGTAATAAAATAATGGGAGTAATAATATGTTATATTAAAAAAATTGTATATCATACATTCATGTACATACTTTAACATGATCATGTTTTTACATCTAGGTTGATAGAATCATGACATCCACCATGAATTTGAGATCAATGCTCAAGTCAAATAAGTTGACTGGGGCAAATTTCTTAGACTGGCTAAGAAACTTAAGAATCATTCTCAAGGCTAAACATATAGCCTATGTTCTTGATGAGGTACTCCCTGAACCCCCTGCTAATGATGCTGATGAGGACCAAGTGTTGGCCTATAAAAGGCGCATGGGTAATAATGAGCTAGCAACATATATCATGTTAGTCTCTATGACGCTCGAGCTTTAGAAGCAACATGAGGCCATGGATGCATGTACCATGATCTTCCATCTAAGGGAACTGTTTGATGAGCAAGCGAGAACCAGAAGGTTCGATGTCTCATGTTCACTTTTTTATTCCAAGATGCAAGAAAGGGCATCTGCAGTGCAACATGCACTTAAGATGAATGGCTACATTGAGAGGTTAGTAGTGCTAGGTTTCACAATGGATCATGAATTAAATGTTGACTTAATTCGCTAGAGTTTACCTGATAATTACGCACTATTCGTAATGAGCTATCAGATGAACCAAATCTCATCGACTATACAAGAGCTGATGAACCTACTCAAGGCAACTGAGCCTTCTATCAAGAAAGAGAAGAATGTTGTGATGCTAATGGATTCTTCTAAGATTAAAGGGAAAAGTTCCAAGAAGAAGAAACCCATTAAAGCTAAGGGAGGTATCAACAAAAACCAAGCCAAGAAGGCAAAGAAAGTTGTACCCAAGGGGACTTGCTTCCATTGTGGCAAAGATGACCATTGGAAGAGGAACTACAAGACCTATCTGGAGTCCCTGAAGAAGACAAAGGCATTCGATGCCGAAACTACTTCAGGTATTTTCGTTATTGAGATAAATATTGTTTCTAGTAAAACTTGGGTATTAGATACCAATTGTGGCTCATACATATGTACTGATGTGTAGGGCATAAAGAACGGTAGACAGCTTACTAGAAGAAAGGCGAATCTATGAGTCAGAAATAGAGAAAAAGTTACTGCATTAGCTGTAGGAACTTGTGTATTGCCTTTACCTAGTGGTTTAATTTTAGAATTAGACAATTGTTATTTCATTCCATTCTTGATTAAAAAACATTGTTTCAATTTCAAGTTTGAATAAAAAGGGTTTTCATTTAACATTTAGTAACAACTATTGTCACATAATGTTAGATACATCTAACCCGATTATCAATATCAAAAATGGCAACCCTAAATGCCTCAAAGAAGATAATCAATTAACCTCATATTTATTGCATTGTTATCTAGGTCATATAAGTGAGAAATGCATGAGTCAGTTACATAAAGGAGGTGACTTAGGGTCATTTAATAATGCATCATATGACACATTCATCTCTTGCTTAAAGGGTAAGATGACTAAATCACCTTTTAGTGGAAAGGGTGAAGGTGTAACTTACTTGTTAGGTCTAATACATACTGATGTATGTGGACAAATGTCAACGCATGCCAGGAACGATTATGCCTACTTTATTACCTTTATCGATGACTATTCTAGATATGGGTATATGTATCTAATAAGATACAAATCTGAGGCCTTTGAGAAGTCTAGAGAATTAAAAAATGAAGTAGAGAAACAACTTGATCAAATATCAAGACACTAAGATCTAATCGAGGTGGTGAATAATTAAACCAAGAGTTTTAGGATTATCTTAGAGACAATGGGATATTGTCCTAGTGGACTCCAGCTTACATGCCATAACATAATGGTGTGGCTGAAAAGAGAAACCAAACCTTGTTAAGCATGGTTAGTTCCATGATGAGTCATACAGAGCTCCCTAAGTTGTTTTTGTTCACACCTGAACAGAGTCCCAACCAAGGCAATTGATGTTACCCTATTCGCGAAATGGTATAACAAGAAACCTAACTTATCTTACTTAAAGATATAGGGTTGTCCAGCTTATGTGAAGCAGATAATGTCAAATAAACTTGAGGCAAAATCTGACAGATGTCTATTTATGGGATACCCTAAGGAAACAAAAAGATATCAATTCTACCACACTTTGGAATAAAATATGTTTGTTTCAAGGCATGTTGTCTTCCTAGAGAAAGAGTTTCTCTTAATGGAAAATAGTAGGAGTATGATTGAACTTAAGGAAGTACAAGATACTCAAGCAAACATAGAACAACTGGCTGCTCAAGAGTTGATAGATACAGAACATCTACTAGCTCAAGAGCCAGAGTCGTTCACTTATTCAAGAAGAGTAATGGCCAAACCTTCCACACAAGCACAAATGCTTCGTAGATCTAGTAGGGTACATAGGGCTCTTGAGAGATATGGATTTCTCATAAGTGAACCCTATGATGTACTACTTATAGAAGATGAGGAACCTATGACCAACAAAGAAGTTCTGAAGCATTCAAAATCTAATAAGTGGCTCAATGCCATGAAATTAGAAATGGATTCCATGTATGACAACCAAGTATGGACTTTGGTTGATCCACCTAAGGGGATTAAGCGCATCAGGTGCAAATGGATTTTCAAGAAGAAAACCAACATGGAAGGTACGTTTCAACCTATAAAGCAAGGTTAGTTGCAAAGAGATATCGTCAAAAACAAGGTATTGATTATTACGAAGCCTTTTCACTGGTATCCATGCTTAAATTCATTAGAATACTCCTGGCCACAGCAGCTCATTATGATTATGAGATATGAAAAATGGATGTGAAGACAGCTTTCCTCAACAGAAACCTGACCAAGGATGTATATATGATACAACCCAAAGGATTCACATTCAAAGAAAGCAACAAAGTATGCAAACTTTTGAGATCCATCTTTGGATTGAAGCAAGCATCCAGGAGTTAGAACATCCAATTTAATGAGACAATTTAAAGTTTATTTTTTCACAAAATCCGAATGAACCTAGTGTGTACAAGAAGGTTAGTGGGAGTGCAATCATATTCCTTGTACTTTATGTAGATGACATATTACTCATAAGAAATGACATTTCTGTCCTTCAGTCCATGAAGGTTTGGCTTTCCAAGAATTTCTCCATGAAAGACCTTGGAAAAGCAACCTTTATATTAAGGATAAGGATCTATAGAGATAGATCTAAGAGGTTGCTTGGTCTTTCATAGTCTACATACATAGATAAGATGCTAAAGAGATTTAACATGGAAGAATCCAAGAGAGGGTTCATTCCAATGACACATGGGATTACACTCTTAAAGTCTATGTGTCTGAAGACATAGGATGAAAGACCTCACATGAGTTTGATTCCTTACACTTCAGCCATGGGATCAATCATGTATGCTATGTTATGTACTAGGCCTGACGTATCATAAACTCTAAGTGTCATGAGTAGATATCAGTCTAACCCTGATCAGGGTCATTAGGTGGCTGATAGGAAAATCCTTAGGGTTGCCTAATCTTCACGACGTAGGCGATAAATGAATTCAAGACTTATCAAAAGAAAAATAAGAACAACACACTCCGGAATTGAAGAAGGAATTGGAGTGGTTCAATGACCTAACAAGTGCAAATAGTCAACCAACGTTATATAGAACGTGACCTACTATTTAGAACGCTTGTTCAACCACGAACACGAATTGAACCAATCCACACAACAACGCACTTGGGTTGAAGCACAAATTGGGGGCTTTTGTGAATTTGAATCACCAATCTTATAAAGAAGATTGACAAAACAAGGTTTCACAAGAGCAAAGAAAGAAAGATAAATTCTCACACAATGAGAGAAAACACTTGAATGCAAGTTTTCATAAACTCAAATTTGATTATTACAATAAGCTTGGGGGGTATTTATAGATAGGATGGAGAGACAAAGGTGCCCACCTATCTTGACTTGAAGATACATACATTTAATGCACATGAAAATAAATGCCTACCTATCTTGACTTTGGATACAATGCTTTTAATGCATTTTGAAAATAAATATCCACCTATCTTGACTTTGAAACATTGTGCATTTAATGCACATGATTCATAATTGACTAAAGACCATCTAGAAGTTAAAATTCGTACAAAAATAAAAGAAAATTACAAAACATGAATTTCAACTCAAATGGATATAATTGAGCCCAAATTCTATTGGTCCATGTTTAGCTCTTGGACCAATCTCTTTAATTTGTAGTGTTCTGGCCCAAAATCCCTTTAGCAACTCCATTTTCAGCCCAAATGATGTTGAGCACATTTTGATCATTATTTAACATACATTCAAATGGAATTTGCTTCATCCATTCTTGAACGATCCCATTTAATGTCTCTTTTATTGTTTTAGCCCGAGCTCGTGTAATTGGCCCACTTGTAATATACAATGGATCTACTTCTTGATCATCCAATGTAATTGTTGGGTTCATATCATCCTCCCCTTCTTGAAAAGGAGTCGTCCTCGACTCTTCAATATCTGCATCAAAATAAGGAGAGAGATCAGAAACATTGAAGGTAGCATGCACACCATATTCACCTGGTAATTCAAGTTTGTAAGCATTATCATTAATCTTCTCAATGACTCGAAATGGCCCATCCCCTCTAGGCATAAGTTTTGATTTTCATTTTTCTGGAAACCTCTCTTTTCTTAGATGTAGCCAAACCAAATCTCCACGCTTAAAAATTACTTTCTTTCTTCGTCTATTAGCACATGTTTCATATTGTTGAGTCATCCTTTCAATGTTGTGTCGTGCCTTCTCATGAATTTGCTTGACAAATTCAGCACGCTTTTTACCATCCATATTGGCTCTTTCCTGCAAAGGTAAAGGAATCAAGTCAATAGGTGTAAGAGGATTAAATCCATAAACAATTTCAAATGGCAAAAATTTAGTAGTGGAATGAATGGCCCTATTGTAAGCAAATTTGACATGTGGAAGACACTCCTCCCAACTCTTCAAATTTTTCTTGATGATTGTTCTCAACAATGAGGAAAGTGTCCTGTTCACAACCTCGGTTTGTCCATCAGTTTGTGGATGGCATGTAGTAGAAAATAACAATTTGGTTCCAAGCTTGCTCCACAATGTCTTCCAAAAATAGCTTAAAAATTTAGTATCCCGATCAGACACAATCGTTCTTGGCATCCCATGTAGTCTCACAACTTCCCTAAAGAATAAATTAGCAAAGTTAGAAGCGTCATCAACTTTGTGACAAGGAATGAAATGTGCCATTTTAGAAAATCTATCAACAATAACAAAGATTGAATCTCTCCCCATCTTAGATCTAGGTAATCCCACAATAAAATCCATTGAAATATCTTCCCAAGGTACATTAGGAATTGGGAGGGGAGTATACAATCCATGGGGATTTAATTTAGATTTTGCCTTATGACATACAATGCATCTTCCCACAAATTTCTCAACATCTCTACGCATTCTAGGCCAATAAAAGTGTACATTCAAAACACTAAAGGTCTTGGCAATGCCAAAATGACCCATAAGGTCACCAGAATGCGCCTCTTTCAACAAAAGCACACGCAAAGAACAGTTAGGAATGCAAAGTTTGTCAATATAAAATAGGAATCCTTCATGCAAGAAAAATTTATTCCAACTAGTGTTTGGCTTGCAATGATGAAATGCTACTCCAAAATCAACATCATTAGCATACAATTCTTTAATGAATTCAAAACCCAGAATTTTAGCATCTAACATGGAAAGAAGAATGGTGCGTATAATTTATAGCACATAAAATATTCCAGCAAGTATACTGGGTCGCAACAAGTAATAAAGTGATAAGTAGAGTATCATCCCACAGAGATTGAGGTATCAAATGAAATTCAATTAGGCCAAGTGAAATGCTATTAAGACTTATGAAGGAAATTGTAGAAATTACACAAAAAGGGGGGGTGATGATTGAAACAACAAAATATAAATAACTGAAATTTAAATAACTAAATAGAAAACAAAACAGAGAAAAGATGTGGACTGGTCACAAATTCCATGGAATTGTACATCATCATCCTTTCCTTTGAATATTCTTGGCTAATTCTATCATGTAATCTTCAATCTAAAATTCTTAGAAAGTCTTCTAAGACTGAATTATATTAAAATTATAGTTAGGAAGATCTTCACTAATCTATAACTCAAATATAATCCGATCAAGTCCTAATCACATCAATGCCCCGCAATCGCATATGACATGCTATCTCTTGTCCTACTCATTACAAATACATAGCAATCGCATGCATGTATAAATAACAAGCTTCATAGGACAATAAATAAAATAGAACTTTGGCCAAGAAAATACTCATTGGTCCAAATGAATTAAAGTACAATTTCCATTTCATCAAATGACCGACTACACAAGAAAATGAGATTGATTTCGTTGGTCTAATCCGATTAATTCATAGACAAATTAATCTTTGAATCATTGAAGAACAATTCAATTAAATTACAATCCATTCAATGTTGGCCAATTTTCTAAAATATGATTGAATCCAAAAACTTTGAAATTACAATCTAACTTAACCAAAATAATTGACTAAAATCTTAGATCAACCATTCAATTAAGTTATGAAGCTCAAGAAAATTATTCAAGCCACATAAATAAAACTATCTATATCTAGATAATCTAATTTATGGTGGAAATTACAAGGATAAAATCCATTCCATTAAACGAAAGTGCATTAAAATCGAAATTCTTTAGCAATAAAACATCATAGAACCAAACTACATCAATCTTTAAACTCAGAAATTACATGGAAGAGAAGAAGAACATGACAGAAAACAGAAAATACAGCAGAAATCTAAGAAACTATGAAGGAAAATGGAAGAAAAGGAAAGAAAATGGGAGAAGGAGAGCCATTCCCAAGTGGGAAGGCTTCCTTTCCCTCAAACCAAGCTAGAGAGTTGCTTCTGTGTTGCTCCCAGCCACTGCTGCTCTAGGAAAGCAGAAAAATGGTGCTAGGACTTCTCATCAGAAAAATGACTTAGCTTCCTTAATAAATTTCGATTTTGCAAATATAAAACTGATCTAACACATGGCTAAAGGGATATTCTGCCCTAGATGCCTCCTTGGATGCCTCCTTGGTTGCCTCCTTGGTTGCTTCTTCCATGATGTGGGCAGCAAAACAGCAAACAGCAGCAGAAAAGACAGCAGACAGCAACAGAAAAACAGCAAAGCAGCAGCAGAAAAACATGGCAGAAAACATGGAAAACAGCAGCAGAAAAACAGTAAAACAGCAGCAGAAAAGACAGCAAACAGCAGCAGAAAAATATGGCAGAAAACATGGAAAAGGGAGGTGCATAATTAATATTTCAACCATACTTTTCTGACCTACAAAAAGTAATATTTCTGTCCAAAAATTCTGATTACATGGCATTAAATAAGAGTTCAAATGGGCCCCATATCCAGCACAACCTAGTCATCACCTAAAAAGTGCCACATTAGCATCCAAATCAGCATCTTTGTCCATGTCAGCACTTTTCTCTCTGTTAGTCGATTTGGCAAGCGCACCAATCGCACAAGTAATATAGTGATTTGAGAGTAAGAGTATCGTTCCCACGAGGACTAAGCGACTAAGTACCCAAGAAATTTAATTGAATTAGTTGGACGAAGCAATTGGATTGAGGACAACTCTAATGAAGAACTAACAATAAAAGTGAACTATGACAGTAAATTTTTATAGATTTTCTTTTAATGACAGTAAACAATGCAAAAACTGATGAAATAGTCTAATTAAAGCCTAGGGTCACTAATCCCTCTCCTCTATCTTAGAAATTACAAAACCCCTCTCATGCACTCGCAACTTATTCAACTATATAAGTTAATCCTAGGTTATTCTAATAACTTAAAAGAATCCTCCCGAATCTCAATTAAGTTGCTCAACTCCTACGCAATTCCTTGTGTGGGTTAAGCCTAACACAACCAACCTAGCTTTGATTAAACGAGATTAACTAACATTCCTATTAGCTAACAAGCGAAAACACTTAGTAAGGTTCACGCACTCGTCCTTCCTATTCAGTGTTCTACTCTCACCTCCCTCTCCCGAGTTCGAAGACAGCAACAAGCATACATATAGATTGATCAAGTCCATATAACGCAACAATAAAATGGATAGAAAGACTTATATTAATTGAAATAAGGTTGCAAATACATGAGAGGATGTAAAATCTATTCAAGAGTCAAGTTCATAGTAACCCTAGATAGAAAATCTAGCTACTCATAGAAAATAAACAGCAGAAAGCAGAAAAAGAGATGAAGTTAGCCATGAATCTGAGGTGGAATGATGGATTGAGCTCCCCAAGCCTTGAGAATCAGGTTCCCCTTGCTCCTCTCAGCCAAAACGGCGCCCCCCTTCAGTCTCCAACTCCAGAATACCCTAAAAATTTAATCTGAAGCCTTTTATATCAGTGCAGGATCGCGACTTACCGCTATAGCGGTAAGTCTCCACCGCTATAGCGGTACAAGACAGTGAAGAATGCTTCCAGCAATTTTGTTGCAGGGCTCACCGCTATAGCGGTGAGTATCCACCGCTATAGCGGTGGTAGACAGAATGTGGCCATCTGTTTCTTCCTCTTCAGCTTCGTCCATCTTGCCTTACGTCAGAGAGAATAAAATGATGATTAGTGACGTTCTTGGTCAAAGAATCACATGAAGAAGACTAAACTCTAAAAATTCCTAAACTAAACTAAATCAATCAAAAACAACGGAAAAGACATACAAGCAACCACAAGTATGCGATAAAATGGATCAAAGATTCAGCACCAAATGGTACTAAATCTAGCACTTAACACTCCCCCAAACTTGCACTTTTGCTTGTCCTCAAGCAAAAACTTTCAATGAGATAAATTTTGAGAAAAATATGTGCGACCATGCATATGTGCACTAGGAGGGGTAAAGATATGAAAATGTGAATTAAAGCAAACCAAGCCTCATCAAACCATTACTCAAAAGATTTAACTCAAGAGTTTGCAATCTTAATGATTCAATAAGAAATGTTGACCAAACCACAAGAAAATTTGAAATCAAAGCTTCACCTCTTGGAACAGTTTATAAAACCAAATTCACAAAAATTCCAAAATTAAATTACTTCTTTGTTCTCAAAGGCATCGTTTTATTTCGATTCTCAAGGGCTTCACTGTTTTGTTCTCAAGGATATAGCTTCCTAACTTTCCTTATTTCCTTTAGAAAATTTTTTTTTTTTAATTTTCTCATTTTAGTTTAATTACAAGAGCCTATCCTTTATTGAAACTTTCAGCTATCCCCTTATTGAATCCTTTTTTCACTAGCCTCTTATTGAACTTTTTTTTTTTATATATATATATAAATATGAAAATGATCTAAAAACCATTCAAAGAGACAAAAATAAAACTCCTGTTATTTTGAAGTGATAGAGCTAACACTTGCAAAATATGAAAACTTAAGATTAGCAAAATCAAGAGGTAACTCTTAAAAAGAATTGCATTTGACATGATTTGACTTGCCAAAAACTTCAAACTTTCAGATTTCAAAATTTTCAAAAATTTCCTCCTACTACACATGCATATGGACAACACAAAATTAACCAAAATTTTCTCAAAGAAGAAACTCATCAACAAACCTCTAAACCTCTCCCCCAAACTTAAATTTGACAGTGTCCTCACTGTCCCAAATCAGCACAATAGAGGAAAAGAAGACACAACATAACAAACAAAATAAAACAAAACAAAATGCTATTACGAACATCCTAACTGCCATTCACCAAGATAATAAACATGACCATAATCAACATTTATCAATTCGACTCCAAAATAAATAATAAATAGCAGTTAAAATTTTACCAATAGCAGCACATCAAACCAAAAAAAAATGACGAAAGCAATAAACTTGGGTTGCCTCCCAAGAGCGCTAAGTTTATAGTCTTCAGCCAGACTTTACCGATGCTTGTTCAAGGTGGCTCATCCAACGTCGGCTGCTTCTTAAATGCTTTTGACTGAGTCACAACCATTTTTGCAATGTCAGGTGGTTTGAATTCATGGGGATCATCACAAAGCTTTGCATATGCCTCTGAAGTTCCAAGATCTCCCCTTGTTCTTTCTCTCACATCATCAGCATCCTTCAGACAATTTTTATCTATCCCATCATGGAAATACCCATGAGATTCTTTATCAATTATCTTCACGAAGTAGCACTCCTCCAGCTTATCAGAAACTTTCGTTGCCTTGTTCATGTTGAAGGTGACTTCTTGATCATTAACCCTCATGGTTAACTCACCTTTTTGAACATCTATTAAAGTTTTTCCAGTTGCTAGAAAAGGTCTTCCCAAAATGATCGGAATTTCCTTATCTTCCTCATAGTCCATGATGATAAAATCAGCTGGAAAAATCAACTTGTCCACCTTGACAAGTACGTCCTCAATGATTCCGTTCGGGTAGCACATCGAACGGTCAGCTAACTGTAGAGTCACTGTGGTAGGCCGAGCATTACCCAAACCCAATTTCTTGAAAACAGAGAGCGGCATCAGATTCACACTCGCTCCCAGATCACACAGTGCTTTTCCAGAAAAGTTGCTCCCAATGTGGCAGGGAATGACGAAGCTACCCGGATCTTTCATTTTGCTAGGCAACTTCTTTTGGAGAATGGCGCTGCATTCTTGAGTCATAGCTACAGTCTCAAACTCACTCATCCGCCTTTTCTTTGACAACACATCCCTCATGAACTTTGCATAACTAGGCATTTGTTCCAATGCCTCTACGAATGGGATGTTGATGTGAAGTTGTTTCAGGATCTCCAAGAATTTCCTATATTGCCAATCCAGATTAAACTTTTTCTGTCTCTGAGGGAAAGGTAATGGTGGAATAAAATTTTCAGTCCTAATGTCTTGCCTTGCATTGTCCCTTTTACCTTGATCACCTGAAGCATCAATTTTCTCAGTTGCCTTCTGTTGAGGCTTGATAACTTCTTCATTGTCTTCTGCACTAATCATCCCTTGCCTCTTATCATGCGACTTAACAACATTAGGAAGCTCCTTACCACTCCTTAATGTAATGGCCTTGCAATGCTCCATGTCATCTCTTCTTGGATTATTTTCTGTATTCCTTGGGAGGCTGCCTTGTTCCCTTTTGTTCAAAGCACTTGCCAATTGGCCCATTTGAATTTCCAAATTTTTAATGGCTGCACCCTGGGTTTGGCTTATAACCTCTGTTCTCTCCATAAACTTCATGAACATTTCTTCCATGGATGACTTCTTTTCCACCTGAGGTGGTGGGGCTCTGTTCTGGTTATTGAAGCCGGGTGGTTGAGAAGGCCTACTAGATGATGACGAAGCCATGGGATTGAGACAATGATCATTACTCCATGAGAGGTTCGGATGATTTCTATTTCCCGGATTATAAGAATTTGAGTAGAGGGTATTCTGGTTTCTCTGGTGACTGCCCATATAATTTAACTGTTCCATGGTAGAATTCTCCTCACAGCAACCATTAATGTGAGCACCCCCACAGAAATCACAGCTTGGTACCGGATTAGTCACCGCATTTACTCTCACCGGCTCTTGTTGCCTAGCACACAACATTTCAACCTTTTTAGTTAGGGCTTCATTCTGGGCCAAAATAGCATGAAGAGTGTCCAACTCCAACATCCCTTTCTTTGAGTTGTTCTTGGCTCTGATGGAAGCGTTCTGACTAGCCCCCATGGTCTCAATAATGTCCTTGGCTTGCTCAATTGACTTGCCCAACAATGCACCGCCAGCTACGGTATCCAGTTTATCCCTGGTTTCATAATTTAATCCACTGAAGAAGATTGAGATTTGTTGCCACTCTTGAATGCCATGATTAGGGCATTTCCTCAACATCTCCTTGAATCGTTCCCAAGCATTGTATAATGTCTCTCCCTCTTGTTGAAGGAATGCTGTAATCTCATTTCTCAATTTTACTGATTTTGAGGGCGGGAAGAATTTATCCAAGAATTTCCTTCGCAGTTCATCCCAAGTAGTTATACTCCCCGGTGGTAGATTCGTCAACCAATTTTTTGCACCATCCCTTAAAGAGAAAGGGAATAATCGAAGGCGGATGGCATCATCTGTAACTCCATTCAGCTTGACCATATCACAAATATCAAGGAAGTTCACAATATGGTTGTTCGGATCCTCCATAGAATTTCCCCCAAACTGGTTCTGTTGTACCAGATTTAACATCATAGCTTTCATCTCGAAATTGTTGGCTCCAATCGCGGGCTTCACTATGCTTGAAGTATTCCCATCATTGACGGGCGAAGCATAATCCCATATTGCTCTGAATCCCATTTGAGGCTCATCAACAACTCCATTTCCAGCATTGATCTCATCACCCTGGTGATTCAAGTTGCCTTCAGCCATTTCTTTTTGTATAGCTTGGCTTACTTGAGCTTCTCTGGCTTTAGCCTCCTTCCTAACTCTTCTTACTAGTCTTTCAATCTCAGGTTCGTAAAGAAGGTCAGAAGGATTGAGAGTACCTCGCATGCACAAAAAGAAGATACTAATTATCAATGACAGTAAATTCAGCAGAAAAAATCAACACAGCAAAAACTAAAAATGACTCTATAATAAGAAATTGAACAAAAGCAAAAGAGAACAAAACAAAACAAAGAAAACGTCTAAGCTAACCCTTTAAATTTCTTTGAATATTAACACAAATCTTAGTCCCCGGCAACGGCGCCAAAAACTTGTTAGTCGATTTGGCAAGCGCACCAATCGCACAAGTAATATAGTGATTTGAGAGTAAGAGTATCGTTCCCACGAGGACTAAGCGACTAAGTACCCAAGAAATTTAATTGAATTAGTTGGACGAAGCAATTGGATTGAGGACAACTCTAATGAAGAACTAACAATAAAAGTGAACTATGACAGTAAATTTTTATAGATTTTCTTTTAATGACAGTAAACAATGCAAAAACTGATGAAATAGTCTAATTAAAGCCTAGGGTCACTAATCCCTCTCCTCTATCTTAGAAATTACAAAACCCCTCTCATGCACTCGCAACTTATTCAACTATATAAGTTAATCCTAGGTTATTCTAATAACTTAAAAGAATCCTCCCGAATCTCAATTAAGTTGCTCAACTCCTACGCAATTCCTTGTGTGGGTTAAGCCTAACACAACCAACCTAGCTTTGATTAAACGAGATTAACTAACATTCCTATTAGCTAACAAGCGAAAACACTTAGTAAGGTTCACGCACTCGTCCTTCCTATTCAGTGTTCTACTCTCACCTCCCTCTCCCGAGTTCGAAGACAGCAACAAGCATACATATAGATTGATCAAGTCCATATAACGCAACAATAAAATGGATAGAAAGACTTATATTAATTGAAATAAGGTTGCAAATACATGAGAGGATGTAAAATCTATTCAAGAGTCAAGTTCATAGTAACCCTAGATAGAAAATCTAGCTACTCATAGAAAATAAACAGCAGAAAGCAGAAAAAGAGATGAAGTTAGCCATGAATCTGAGGTGGAATGATGGATTGAGCTCCCCAAGCCTTGAGAATCAGGTTCCCCTTGCTCCTCTCAGCCAAAACGGCGCCCCCCTTCAGTCTCCAACTCCAGAATACCCTAAAAATTTAATCTGAAGCCTTTTATATCAGTGCAGGATCGCGACTTACCGCTATAGCGGTAAGTCTCCACCGCTATAGCGGTACAAGACAGTGAAGAATGCTTCCAGCAATTTTGTTGCAGGGCTCACCGCTATAGCGGTGAGTATCCACCGCTATAGCGGTGGTAGACAGAATGTGGCCATCTGTTTCTTCCTCTTCAGCTTCGTCCATCTTGCCTTACGTCAGAGAGAATAAAATGATGATTAGTGACGTTCTTGGTCAAAGAATCACATGAAGAAGACTAAACTCTAAAAATTCCTAAACTAAACTAAATCAATCAAAAACAACGGAAAAGACATACAAGCAACCACAAGTATGCGATAAAATGGATCAAAGATTCAGCACCAAATGGTACTAAATCTAGCACTTAACACTCTCCAAAATTAAAATTTGTAGGAATTAAATTGAGCATTTTACCATTCAAGTTCTAAAAATATATAATTGAGACACATTCAATCCATAAATAGTTTATACCCAATAAATTCCAAAACATAATAAAATTAGAGAATTGACAAAATTAAAGAGGCAAAAAGGACTAAAATAGGGACTAAAATAAATGGAAAAAGCATGTTATCAAAGAACATACCTCCGTGATAAAGCATCAGCAACAATATTTTCTTTACCTTTCTTGTACTTAATCACATATGGAAATGATTCAATGAACTCAATCCATTTGGCATGCCTTCGATTCAACTTGCTTTGGCTCCTAATATGCTTTAAAGCCTCATGATCAGAATGAATTACAAATTCTTTAGGCCATAAATAATGTTGCCAAGTTTCCAGCACTCTAACTAATGCATATAATTCTTTATCATATGTAGGATAGTTAAGAGTTGGTCCACTTAGCTTTTCACTGAAATATGCAATGGGCTTACCTTCTTGCATGAGTACACCGCCTATGCCAATTCCACTAGCATCACATTCAATCTCAAAAGTCTTACCAAAATCAGGAAGGGCTAGTAAAGGTGCATTTGTGAGCTTCTCCTTAAGGGTTTTGAAGGCTTTCTCTTGAACATCTTCCCATTTGAAGGGGACATTCTTCTTGGTCAGTTCATTTAATGGTGCTGCTAGAGTGCTAAAGTTCTTCACGAACCTCCGATAAAAGCTTGCAAGTCCATGGAAACTCCTTACCTGTCCAACGGTGGTTGGAGTTGGCCATTCTTGAATTGCTTGGACCTTTTCTTCATCAACCCCTATACCTTTACTACTAACAACATAGCCAAGAAAAACAATTTTGTTTGTGCAAAAATCACATTTCTTCAAATTACCAAACAATCTTTCCTTTTTAAGAACCTCTAGAACTTTTCTAATGTGATCCACATGTTCATCTAAGGTTTTGCTATACACAAGAATGTCATCAAAATAAACTACCACAAATTTCCCAATGTAAGCTCTCAAGACATGATTCATTAACCTCATGAATGTACTAGGTGCATTAGTTAAACCAAAAGGCATAACCAACCATTCATAAAGTCCATGTTTAGTCTTGAATGTTGTTTTCCATTCATCTCCTTCTTTCATTCTAATTTGATGGTAGCCACTTTTTAAGTCAATTTTAGAAAAGATAGTAGAACCAGTCAATTCATCAAGCATATCATCTAACCTAGGAATAGGATGACGATATCTTACCGTTATGTTGTTAATGGCTCTACAGTCAATACACATCCTCTATGTGCCATCCTTCTTAGGTACGAGCAACACTGGAACTGCACAAGGACTAAGGCTTTCTCTCACATATCCTTTGTCTAACAATTCTTGGACTTGTTTTTGAATCTCCTTAGTCTCTTCAGGATTGGTACGGTATGCTGGTCGGTTAGGCAATGATGCTGCAGGAATGAAATCAATTTGATGTTCTATCCCTCTAATTGGTGGCAATCCGGGTGGTACTTCATCGAAAAAAATATCCTCATATTCCTGCAAGAGAGACAAAACAACACTAGGCAAAGTAGAGGTTAAGTCTTTATTATTCAACATAGCCTCTTTGTAAACAAGTACTAGGAGGTTTTGTTGAGAAAATAAAGCTTGTTTAAGGTCACTATTTTTTGCCACAAGTAAACCTTTTCCTCTAACATCCAGGTTCTCTCTTTTTCCTTTTTGATTTTCTTTTCTATCTTTCTTCTTTTTCAACACACTCTCTTTTTCTTCAGTACTTGACTCTTTTTTAATCTTTTCACTCTCATTTTTATTCTCTTCTTTTTTGCTCACTTGGCTGCACTCACTCTCTCTTTTCTTTTCTCTCTTTATTTGATCTTCTCAGATTTGCTTTGGTGACATAGGGAGGAGGGTTATAGGGTTCCCTCTAAGTACAAAAGAATAACGATTTAAGAATCCATCATGAGTGACATGCCTATCATACTGCCAAGGCCTACCTAACAAGAGATGACATGCTTTCATGGGTACAATATCACATAAGACTTTATCTCTATATTTGCCAATAGAAAAGAGTACTTTCACCTGTTTAGTTACCTTCAGTTCCCCACATTCATTGAGCCATTGAAGTCTGTATGGACGGTTATGCTTGACTGTTGGTAAGCTCAATTTTTCAACAAGCTCAACACTTGCTACATTGCTATAACTTCCACCATCTATGATCACACTACATACCTTGTCCTGAATTAAGCAACGTGTGTGGAACAAGTTTTCTTTTTGATTATTCTCTTCCATCACCTGGATGCTAAGTGCTCTTCTAGTCACAAGAAGCTCTCCTTCCATTGCACTTTCTCCCTCATCATTTGATTCTTCTTCCTCCTCTGTGATATCTTCTTCAGTCTCCCAATCTCCATTGTTATTGACGATCATGGTGTGTTTGTTTGGCCACTCACTAGCGATGTGACCTCTTCCTTGGCACTTAAAACACCTTATGTCACGGCTCCTTGAAGAATTAGGCTCAACTTGAGTTTTCTTTGGAACAACAGCTAGCTTTTCAATTTTCTTTGAATCAACTTCCTTGGAATTTGAAGTAGAAGGGTTGTCTTTCTTCGAATTGTGCTTCCAGGAGTTAAATTTGAATTGTAGCTTTTTCTTGCAGTATTCTTCCTCTTGAGTTGTTGCTTAAATTTGATGGCTTGATGTACCATCTCTTGAAGCTCTACATAATGATACATCTCCACGATATCAGCTATGTCACGATTGAGTCCATGTAAGAAGCGAGCCATTGTTGCTTCTCTATCCTCCACAATGTTGGCTCTTATCATGGCAACCTCCATCTCCTTATAATACTCATCTACACCCTTTGTTCCTTGTATGAGACGTTGTAACTTGTTATGAAGCTTATGGGAATATGATGGGATGAACCTCCTTCTCATAATTGTCTTCATTTCTTCCCAAGTGGAAATGGGATACTCTCCATAACGAGCTCTTTCTTTTTGCATCTGGTCCCACCAAACAAGAGCATAATCAGTAAATTCAATAGCAGCAAGTTTCACCTTTTTACCTTCGGAGTAGTTATGGCATGAGAAAATTTGCTCAACACGTATTTCCCATTCTAAGTACTCCTCGGGATCACTTTTTGCCTTGAAAGGAAGGGACTTTTACTTTGATTCCACCAAGGTCTTCTTCTCTAACTCTAGGCCTCCTAGGTTCTTCTCGATTAAATCTCCTCCTTATTGGTTGATATCCACCAGATTCATCATCCTCAACTGGACTCTCCGCAACTCTATAAGGCTGCTCATTTCGTCTTCGGTTGCTTGGAGAGGCTGGTAGTGTAGCGGTTTGGTTCTCCATGTTATCTAAACGCTCAAGAACTCCTTCTAGCTTTCTGTCAAACATCCTTTCAAGATGACTCATCAATGCTTGCATTTGGATAGGAGCTAGTTGTGCTTGAGAAATTTCTTCATCTTGGTTCCCTGTCATGCTAGTGTAAAAAAAAATAATAATAATAATAACAGAATATAGGATCTCACAAAATGCTTAGTGTTTCACTCTTCTTCTCAACTCAGTATTTGCACTCCACTCTTAATAATCTCACTAACTCTTAAATCCCTCAATATCTTCCAAAGCTCTTATTCAATCTAAGTCCTTGTTGTGTGATTCAATAATTACCAATTTCTCAACTTTAACCAAGCACATGAAAGTAGATTGTCAAAGTATGGGAATAGTTGAACTAGGTCACAGTTAAAGAAAGCTTTATGGATTCAATAGAAAGAAATTTTGTTACAAGTGCAAGATAAGATTTTTTTTGTTAAATGAAAAGGGAATCAACTACTTTGAGTGCAAGAAGATGCACTATTTGAACAATTTTTTTTTTTGAATTTTTTTTTTTCATTTTTTTTTCAATATGATGTGCAGAATAGATAGGAGCAACAAAACAATATATGACCTTCTCAAGGACAATGAAATCTTGCTCAGTGAAAGGAAAAAATTGATATCTAGGCAAATTGGAAATTGAAGAAAGGGGAAGGAACAACAAAGGAACAATAATATATTTTTCTCAAAAAAAGGTGAAAATAAAGAAGGCCTACCGTGTCAACCAAAATGCTCTGATACCAAATGATAGGAAAATCCTTAGGGTTGCCTGATCTTCACGGCGTAGGCGATAAATGAATTCAAGACTTATCAAAAGAAAAATAAGAACAACACACTCCAGAATTGAAGAAGGAATTGGAGTGGTTCAATGACCTAACAAGTGCAAATAGTCAACCAACGTTATATAGAACGTGACCTACTATTTAGAACGCTTGTTCAACCACGAACACGAATTGAACCAATCCACACAACAACGCACTTGGGTTGAAGCACAAATTGGGGGCTTTTGTGAATTTGAATCACCAATCTTATAAAGAAGATTGACAAAGCAAGGTTTCACAAGAGCAAAGAAAGAAAGATAAATTCTCACACAATGAGAGAAAACACTTGAATGCAAGTTTTCATAAACTCAAATCTGATTATTACAATAAGCTTAGGGGGTATTTATAGATAGGATGGAGAGACAAAGGTGCCCACCTATCTTGACTTGAAGATACATACATTTAATGCACATGAAAATAAATGCCCACCTATCTTGACTTTGGATACAATGCTTTTAATGCATTTTGAAAATAAATATCCACCTATCTTGACTTTGAAACATTGTGCATTTAATGCACATGATTCATAATTGACTAAAGACCATCTAGAAGTTAAAATTCGTACAAAAATAAAAGAAAATTACAAAACATGAATTTCAACTCAAATGGATATAATTGAGCCCAAATTCTATTGGTCCATGTTTAGCTCTTGGACCAATCTCTTTAATTTGTAGTGTTCTGGCCCAAAATCCCTTTAGCAACTCCATTTTCAACCCAAATGATGTTGAGCACATTTTGATCATTATTTAACATACATTCAAATGGAATTTGCTTCATCCATTCTTGAACAAGCCCATTTAATGTCTCTTTTATTGTTTTAGCCCGAGCTAGTGTAATTGGCCCACTTGTAATATACAATGGATCTACTTCTTGATCATTCAATGTAATTGTTGGGTTCACATCAGTGGCTGTTAAGAATATCCTTAAGTACTTAAGAAGGACAAAGGATTTATTCTTAATATTTGGTGAAGGAGATCTCAAGGTAAGCGGGTATACAAATGCCAGCTTCCAAACTGACAAGGATGATTCAAGATCCAAGTCAGGTTACATATTCATACTAAATGGAGGTCCAGTCAGTTGGAAAAGTTCCAAGCAAGAAACAACTATACCACTGAAACAGAGGTTCATCACTAAACTAGCAGTGGTTCCCAACATTGTTGATGTAGTACTAGTTTATTGCGACAACAATGGAGCCATTTCATAAGTAAAGGAGCCATGGTCTCATTAGAAATCCATAAGATATAAATATGCAAAAGTAATAAAAAATAATATAAAATACATAAGATATAAACTTATTAGGTGGTGTCGTGGTGGGATACAACTAATTTTTAAATTCACTTTTAAAAAAATTATTAAGGTGGGGTACTTTTAATAAGATAAGTGGTCATAATTTACTATATATGGCAACATCTAAATTTTTGTAGAGGCAAAAAAAATTACTATATATATATATATATATTAATTTTTTAAAAAAATTGGTTATGGGAGCAATTAGTCTCACACCACATAAGGTGGATCCGTCCCTAAAAGGAAGAATAAAAAACCATTTAGAGAATATAAGTCAAAAACTAAAGAAAGAATAGAACAGAGAGAAAAGAGATACAAAGCAAGAAGCTTAAGAAGTTGAAAACAGAAAAAGATTAGTTGAGAAACAGATCAGGTAGTTAGTTTATCCATAAAAGCATTTTTATTTGCTATATTATGTTTCATCCATCTGTTTGCTTTCAAGAAGAGATTTTATTAGATTAATACAAGTTTAATTATATTCCACAGTAGAGAACTAAGACAAATTTTCTATCCAAAAGTAGTGGATAGAAGAGTAATATCATGATATGCATATTATGAATAGAAAAGCCTCTTTGCTTCATTGTAGAAGGTAAAGAGGAGAAGAAGAAGAAAAGCAACTTTACTTCATAGTAGTAAGTAAAGAGAAGAAGAAGAAAAGTAACCTTGTTCCATAGTAGTGAACAAGAGAAATTTGCACTTAATATGATGATAAAAACCATGGATGAATACATGATATTTATATCATGTTTATTAAATGTTTTGTTTTTACTGTTTTTATGGCTGAAATGATCCTCTATTATATGTTTTTTTAATCAAAATAACTAGCTATTGAGATGTCTAGTATCGCGCTTTTAGAAAATTGATCATTTTAAGAAAAAAGGGTAAAATGAAGGCTTTGATGAATGAATATTGAGTTTGATATGTAGAAAAAAATTTTGTGGTAGTTTATGATACAAAGATGTAAAGAGAATAGTAAAGATTATGTAGACTAATTTTTATGTAATTAACTTAAGTAGTTATTTTTTTGAGGTAGAATTAAAGGTTTATGTATTCTGAAAAGTTATGTAACAAACACATGACGAATTATAGATTTTTGTATTGGATTATAAGATGAAATGTAGTAAAAATATATAGTATTCAGACTTGCCAATTAAGAATATATCTAAGCTCAATTAAATTTAGATATGACATTGGAGATATATTTATGACATAGTTAGATAAAGAACCATTTAAGATAATTTTATAAATAATTTAAGAATAAGGACATAAAAGTAAAGATGTTATAGATGTGGGTGACCGGGACACATGGCTAAGAATTGTCATGCTTCAGGAAAAAAAAATTAAGTATAGTCAATTAATTTTCCTTATATGCATGTATAATTTAGCTTGACTTTTGGGGACAAAATTCACAAAAAAGTTGGGAGGGAGGGGAGATATGTAACATCGCTAATTTTTACATCCCTTTAAGATTTAGATAATTTGGGTAAAAGAAATTATGTTAACAAAGTTGATTTAAAAGTAAGAAAAATCAGAGATAATAGTGAAAATACATTATCAAAATGATGTTACAATAGTCGTAAATATGTCTTAAACATTATTAGAGATAAAGATAACATGTTATAATGATATAAAAATATTACATGGGAGAGAAAGATTAAGACAAGATGAAATCAGAGAAATGACGTGAAGAGAAAAAAAGGGAAGCTTAGTTGGAAAGTTAGTATTTAATGCAAGAATGAGTTGTATTGCATATCTGGACATTTTAGGCATATAAAGAAGTAACTAAAGAGTCTATGTGGCATATTATGCTAGATATTATTATAAAATATTAAATAAAAAATGTTTTAATTTCCTAATGTAACAGTGGCCCTTGGTTTCTATATATTAAATAGGTGAATAAAGAAGCATAATGGCTTAAAAGAATGGTTTTTAACGTTATGCTACCTGGAAGTTTTCATTGCAAGCTTTACTCACCTTAATACCTCTTTATAGCACATAATGATCTTTCATGGGTGGCCAACGGATCTTTTTAGCACTATATACATGGTCTCATGTAGAAGTGGATTAATGTATGTCATTGTGGAATGTAGTACGGTAATAGAGAAAACATGAGATGGAGTATATATATTATATATGTGTGATAATTTGGATATAGAATGTGCGGGAGAAAGCAAGTCTAGTTTACTTCTTATGTGTAGAGGTACTAAACAAACAGGCGAGTCCTGGGCTGTTGTATCATGGAAGTAACATGTCTTTGTACTCATGCACCAGGTAATATAGCAAAATTAACCCATGGGAGAAATGAAAATTACTTTAAAAAAAGACGAGTTACTCGGACCTCAACCCAATACCATGCAATTTATATTTTTACTCTAACTTTTGAATTCCTCGTTTTTGTGTTTACTCTTATTTTTCAAGTACTGCTCCAACAATTTTAAGATAATTTTTCATGTTGAATCCCAAAAAAGCAATAAATGAAAAAAAAAGAGTGGTGAAGGAAGGTTTTTGAAAAATAATTTTTTGATGGGATTTTCTCAATTGTGAAATTTCTTTAGAAAGAAATTTTGTGATTCACAATTTGAGTAAATCAATGAAAATATTTTTGGTTTTTTCATTTGGAGTTGTGAATTTATTTCACAAAGAAATTGCATAAATATTTTGGTGGAATATTTATCTTTCTACAATAACTCATAAATTTTTTATGAGTTTTGAGAATTTATTTATATGGTATATTTTTTGACACCTTATTTAAGGTGACACTTATTTGATTCCGATTACTTATGCTTCAATATTTTGTGGCTTTTGACATGTAGATCTTTTTATAAAATTTTCTCAATTGTAAATTTTCTCTGTGGAGGAAATCTTTATGATTCTCAATTGAGTAAATTTATGAAATTTTGTGGGCTTATAAATATTATTATTTTTATTTGGTTGTTGCTCACAAAAGAAAATTTTATTTATGAGAAAAAAATTTTCACTATATATATATATATATATGAGATACCCATGATGAGGTACATTACTACAAGACTTTAGCTTTGACTATATATTTGTCTTGTATATCTATATTATTTTTTCAAGTTCTTTTAACTTGGATTGGAAAATTTTTTTTAAAGTAGATTGTGCATATATATTTATATATAAGGCAAATCTATATGATAGCATTTGTATTATGTGGAGCAAATTTTATATTGATTTGATAGCAAAATATCATTACATGGGTAAAATTATTATCTGGTATTTTTTATGAGCACAACTCATAATTTTTGAGTTCCAATTTTGAGTGATCAGTCTATGAAGCAAACTTATGCAGTGGTGATTTCTTCTCCCTATATCATGAGGTATGTGTCACTATTTTATTCTTTCTCTATTTTGAGAATTTTTATAAATAGTGGGGGCAAGAAGAAAAAATTTTTAGGTATTATTTTTTTAATAACAAATGGGGGATGTAAGAGTGTTGTTATAAAAATATACAAATTATGGTAAAAATGTTTTTATAGTCAATAGTTAATATTGTTGTAGCTTAATAGAAATTTTATGGGTTTAATATTTGAGTATTGGTTATATTCCATAAATTACTATTAACTTAACTATTAATAATATGAAAAGGTTTTCTTAAAGCTTATATGTGAACAAGTATTCAACATTTTAATATAAATTTCTATTAACTTAACTATTGATAATATGAAAAGACATGTGTGCACACAAAATTGTGATTGTGAATTTTTTGAGAAAATTGACTTTTATATAAATTGTGATTGTGAATTTTGAAAAAATTCACTATATATATTTTGTGATATCACATATGTGATGTTTTTATAATGCTACACGAATATTATATTTTTGGTGAACAACAAAAGTTTGAGATTCTTGTGAAAAAAGGCACAATACCCATCAATAGTGGGGGTACATAATTTTGTAGATATCCAAAAATAAGTTCACCAATTAGACGGTAATTATTATTGCTATGTTTTATATGTAATATTGGGAATTGCACATATCATTTTGGCACTAATTTTGTTGTGAATATGTGACAATATATTTTGTGGTTTCTTGGCATATATATTTTAATTAAGGATACCATCTCATTGAAAATCTTAAGATGATGATATATGACAAAGATAAATTTTTGAGTAAGCATATTTTTATGCTATTATACAGAGCACTCCAATTGTACAATAAGGTAGAATGATGTTGAGAATTTTTTGTCACAATTAAATTTGGAAAAGTTTCTTAAATGATTATGTGCTCATGGATTAAATTATTATATGGTGGAAGAATAAATATTTGAATATATATTATGTGATTGTATACCCACCTATAATAATTATGAGATCATTCATTGTGATAAATACCGTCTAACCTAGATTCTTTGAAATTATAAGATTTTCTAAAATTATAACTATAGTCAAAGAATCTAGAGGCATCAAGAGGGATGAATATCTAGCCTATTGGATTAAAAGTAGCCTATGAGGATACCCTACCTTGTGACTAGAGATCCTAAAAACTTGGTTCAAAGGGAAAAATGAATCATAGGGTTGCTTGTTTAAATGCACATTTTATAAGAGTTTAAACTCTTAAATTCATCCCTATAGTGTCAGCGCATTTTCCTGCAATGAATATGTGAGGTTGAGTTTAAAAAAAAACTCTTAATGAAATATGTAGCTCTATAAGAGTAGAGTGTCTAAACTGCAAGAACACTCTTGACAGAATTCACCTATTTGAATGTGGCGGAGTAGGGCCGCTCCTATATGAGAATATACAAGGTGTATTCTCAGAACACATTTAAGAAATAGGATACGGTACAAGGCCGCATAACTTGCCAGTTAGGGCTCATGATTTGCACCTGGGTTGTTATGTGCAAGATATAGATCTTGTTTTCCCTAAGCAGTCCATAGTTCAAGGTGAATACCACTATGGCTCTGGATTAAAAAATATATTTTTGATAAGTATAGGTTCAAGGCAAATTTAGCTGCCTATATTGTGTATAATAATCCACCTCTACTCAAAGTGTATATATTATTGTGTGCTATTTTATAATAATAAGTAGGGGATTGTTAGATATTATTATAAAATATTAAATAAAAAATGTTTTACTTTCCTAATCTAACCGTGGCCCTTGGTTTCTATATATTAAATAGTTGAATAAAGAAGCATAATGGCTTAAAAGAATGGTTTTTAATGTTATGCTACCTGGAAGTTTTCATTGTGAGCTTTACTCACCTTAATACCTCTTTATAGCACATAATGATCTTTCATGGGTGGCCAACGAATCCTTTTAGCACTATATACATGGTCTCATGTAGAAGTGGATTAATATATGTCATTGTGGAATGTAGTACAGTAATAGAGAAAAAATGAGATGGAGTATATATATTATATATGTGTGATAATTTGGGTAGAGAAGATGCGAGAGAAAGCAAGTCTGGTTTACTTCCTATGTACAGAGGTAATAAACAAAAAAACGAGTCTTGGGCTATTGTATCCTAGAGGTAACACATCTGTGTACCCTTACACTGGGTAATATAGTAAAATTAACCAGTGGGAGACGTGAAAATTACCTTAAAGAAAAGCGAGTTACTCGGGCCTTAACCTAGTACCACGCAATTTATATTTTTACTCTAACCTTCGAATTCCTCTTTTTATTGTTTATTCTTATTTTTCAAGTGCTACTCCAACATATTATAAATGACTAGAATACAAATCAAGAAGAAAGAATCATGATTAAAGAAGATGATATAAAACAGAGAGAAGACACATGGAATTGAGGGAGAAATATCCTTGAAATTGTCAGAAATCATGTTGGATTACTTAGTGAAGCAAGAAATATCTTAAAAGGAATAATTAAGAGATATTTAGAAAGAAAATCAGAAAAAGGAAGCATAGAAAACCTGTTGAAGAATAAAAGTCAAAAACTAAAGAAAGAGAGAGAATGAGAAATGTTGAACAGAACAGAGAGAAAAGAGAAACAAAGCAAGAAGTTTAAGAAGCTAAAAACATAAAAGATTAGCTGAGAATCAGATCATATAGTTATTTTATCAATAAAAGCATTTTTGCTATATTATCTTTCATCTGTCACACCCAAAAAAAAAATTGGATGTGTGACCAACATGAGTAAAAGTCAATGACCATACTCGTGAACCATGAATAAAAAAAGAACATTACATGAAAAGCCTTTACTTTTGAGAATAGAACATTTCTCTTATCATAGCATGAGGTCACACTTACAAGATAAATGCATTACTCATCTTCCTAACCATTCCAAGGACAAGATTAGATAAGGAATGTATAGAAACATGACCAAAAAAATAACATACCTTTATACATACAAATACACCAACCAAAAGACCCCCTAGGGGTCCTATGTTGCTACAGAGCACTTCTAGGATCAAAAGATACATAAACCAAAATACTAATCCAAGAAGCAAATGAGGGTTGGAACTTAACTCCCGTTACTCCTCAAGTGGTTGTTCCAGGACAACTTCAGTATCTAAAATTGTTAACATAAGAAAGAGTGAAATAGAAATCCCAGTGAGAAACTATACACAATTTAGTGCATCTTTAAAATATTATATACATATGTATGCCATCTAGTAAAGTGTAAGCACACAAATGAACTTCTCATATCTGTATTCCTATAACTTATCTAAACTTGCCAACTGGTGCTATAGGTCTCCATGGATGATGCCCAGCCGAACCTCATGAGTGGGTAGGAATTTCCTGAAACTCATAGGTCTCTATGTCCTTGTCCAATCAAACCTCATGGGGAATCCCGGGCTAATCACCTTGGCATCATAAGTCTCTATAAATCATACCCCACCGAACCTTATTAGCAGGAGTGATTACTTTACCAAATCTCAGAGGTCTCCATGGACTGTACCCCATCGAGCCTCATGATTTAACCAAGTATTCATTTGACAAAATGGAGGTGCACGACCATGCTACACATGCATTAACACCAATCATAATGTCTAAGATTAATCTTTACTCATATAGACTATAGGTTTCATTTTTCAACAAACTCATATGTTTCCAAAAGAAACATAATATGCATAAAGTTTTATAACTAGTAATTACTTCTTGTTCACCATATAGGGTGTCTAACAAGGTTTTCTTCAAAAATAATTCACTACTATAAGTTAGTTACTCACTTGATTTTCTGCAAGAAAAAAAATACTTGATAAAAGAAGGTTTGAAGATCACAAATGACCCTCAAACACCTAAGGAGCAAAGCACTCACTTTAAAACTCATAAACACAAAAAGAAGGAGATTTCTAATATGGGGTAACAGAGAGCAAACAGTCAATTGTTATCACTATACCAGCTAATCGATTTGCTACTGTAAAGATACCATTCTTCCCAAGATTAACTGGTCAATAGTTAGAGACCCCTCAGTCAACCTGTGCACTTCTGTTAATATTACCATTTTTTTCTAGGACTAACCGATCAACCATAAGTAACCTGCTAATCAACCGATGTGCTTTTGTCAAAATTGGGTATAACACTGAGGTCAGCCATTCGACCGATAGATAGCAATATTCGAAAATGACTAAGTTATATTCTCTCCATCCCTTCCCTCTTCCAAAGATTATCTAACAATAAAATCAGAGTTCCTTCAATGCTTTGGCTACCAACATAAGTATTCCATCCTTAAGAGCACATTTAAACTTATTTCCATCGTGAAATATACTCATTTAGGTAGCCAAAACATGAAGGATGAAAGGAAGGAAGGTTGAGGACAACAATCTTGCAAAAATACTCCAAAGAAGCACCCAAATCCCTTCAAAAACCCATTGATACAGCTTTGCAAGGATAGGGCCCAAAGAGATTGACAGAAAACCAAGCTTTCACTTACCAAATAATCAAACAACACTTCTCTTGCCTAGGGTTTTTGAAAACAAAAAAATGAAGGAGCAAAGGGAGGGATTACATTTACCCAAAATGCTCCTAAGTTGATGCAAGAATACCCTAAGATGAAGTGTGGTCTGAATCTTGGAGTTAAGGGGCCGAATATGGGTGGTGGCTGAAAAAGGGGTACTTGAGAGAGAGGAAGAAATTTGAAGCTTGAGTGTATATGTGTGGCAAGGGAAAAGTCAGATTCCTTTTAAAAAAAAAAGAAGTTGGGTCCCATAAGCCAACCCTAGAGAGATTTTCTTACAATAGCTTAACTAATACAAAAATATAAAAATCTCAATTTCTAGCCTAAACTACTGAGCCCAAAGTCCACTTTTCCTTTATACTCTCTAAAAGAATTATTTTCACCTTAATCCTTCCAGAGTCACTCTTACTAATTATTTGCTGGAAAGGAAACACTTCACTAAACACATATTTCCATTAACATGAAGTCATTAATTTATGCATGCTAAATAACCACTTATTTACATATATATATATATATATATATATATATATATATATATATATATATATATATATATATATATATATATATATATATATATATATATATATATATATATAACAGCAAGTAAATTATTAAATAAATAAAAGCAAAATGGTAGGTATTACATTCTTTCTCGTTAAGAAATTTGGTCAACTAAACACCTACCTATAACTGAAACAACTGAGGAAATTTGGCTCACATGGCATCCTCAGTCTCCCAAATAGCTTCTTCTTGGGAGTGGTTCTGCCATAAGACTTTGATGGAAGGGACTTCTTTGGAGTAAACTTCTTGACTTGGCTAAGGGACCTCTTCTACTGGAACTTCTTTGTAGGCTAAGGTCTTATCAAGGTGTACCTCTTGGGGTTATATGACGTGAAAAGGATTAGAAAGGTACTTCCTTAACATGGGTACATGGAAAACAGGGTGAAACCCCTCAAGGTCACTCGGTAGCTTCAATCGGTAGGCTATATTGCTTGCCTTCTCTGTGATCTCATATGGCCCTATGTACCTAGGGCTCAATTTTCTCTTCCTACCGAATCTCATGACACTCCTCATGGTCGGTACCTTAGGAAACACCATATCCCCGACTATAATTTCAAGATCACATCTTCTATAATTCGCATAAGCCTTTTGTCTATTCTGAACAGCTAGCAAACGTTCCTGAATGACTCTGACCCTATGATTAGGCCCTAAGGTCTTGACCTCTCTAAGCTCAAACTACCCAATAGGTGACCTACATCTCCTTCTATATAAGGCCTCGAAAGGTGCTATCTTGAGACTAGCTTAGAACCTATTATTGTAGACGAATTTAATCAATGGTACATGGCTTTCCCAATTCCCTCCAAATTCCATTACATATGCCCGAAGCATGTCCTCGAGGGTTTGAATTGTTTGTTCCAATTTCCCATCAGTTTGAGAGTGGAATGTTGTACTCAAGTCCACTCTAGTACCTAAAGCCTCTTAGAACACCCTCTAAAATTAGGAGGTAAATTAGGGGCCTCAATCAGAGATTATGGAAAATGGTACCTCGTGCAGTCTCACTGCCTCCTTGATGTAGATCTGAGCTAGTTTTGCCATGCTGAAAATGGTCTTAACCGGAATGAAACATGCTACCTTCATCAGTCTATCAATGATAACCCAAATAGAGTTAAATCTAGAGGGAGAACTAGGTAAACCAATCACAAAATTCATTGGTTATCTTCTTCCATTTCCATTCCAGAATCTTCATTTGTTGAAGTAATGCCGATCTCTTATGTTCGACCTTCACTTGTTGACAGGTGAGACACCTAGACACATAATCTGCTACGTCTTTCTTCATGCCCTCCCACCAATAGATTTTCCTCAGGTCTTGATACATCTTAGTGACACTGGGATGTACTGAGTAAGTGAACATATGCACCTATTCAAGATCTCTCTCTTTAACACTTCTATGTTGAGTATGCATAAATGATTTTCAAATATCAATACCCTATTACCATCAATGAGAAACTAGTCACCCTTCCTTCCACCACCGCTTGTTTTAACTCACAAAGATTGGGGTTTTCTCCTTGAGACCCTTTCACCTTGTCCACAAGGGAGAATCGTGCTTACACATGAGCTAAGAATGCTATGCTGCTATTTTCAAAAAATCCTTTACAGAACGCCTATAATAGCCAGCCAACCCTAAGAAGCTCCATATTTCAGTCATAGTTGTAGGTCTAGGTAATTTCCTTACCGCTTCAACTTTACATGGATCAACTTGAACCTCATCCTCAAGATTACATGACCTAAGAAAGTAACTTAGTTGATCCAAAACTCACGCTTAGAAAACTTGGCCTAGAGTTAGTGTTCACGAAGCATCCAAAGGGCGATCCTCAAATGCCATGAATGCTCCTCTGGACTCTTAGAGTACATAGAATATCATTGATGAATACAATCATATTTGTCCAAAAATGGCCTAAAGACGCAGTTCATAAGGTCCATGAAGGCCACTAGTGCATTCGTAAGGCCAAAGGACATGACCAAAAATTCATAATGTCCGTAATGGGTTCTAAATGTCGTTTTGAGAATATATTCTAGTCTAATTCTCAACTAATGGTACCCCGACATCAAGTCAATCTTGGAGATACAACAAGCACCCTACAATTGATCAAAAAGATCGTTGATCCTCGATAGAGGGTATTTATTTTTCATGATCACCTTATTCAATTATCGATAGTCAATACATTTCCGCAAAGATCCATCCTTCTTCATGACAAAAAGTACCAGTGCTCCCCAAGGTGAGAGCTAAGTTGATAAAACCCATGTCTAGCAAATCTTGTAACTACTCCTTAAGTTCTTTAAGTTTCATTGGTGCCATTTGATACAGTGGAATAAAAATCAGTTGAGTACCTAGAGTGACATCAATACTAAACTCTATTTCCCTTTCCAGGGGTAAACCATCAATTCTTCCAGAAACACATTGATAAAATCACTTACAACAGGCACTTGATCTATCTTCCAAAAAAAAATTCCAAAGAAGCACCCAAATCCCTTCAAAATCCCATTGATATAGCTTTGCGAGGCTAAGACCGAAAGAGATTGACAAAAAACCAAGCTCTTACTTACCAAACAATCAAACAACACTTCTCTTGCCTAGGGTTCTTGAAAACACAATAATGGAGGAGAGAAGGGAGGGATTACACGTGCCCAAAATGCTCCCAAGTTGATGCAAGGGTACCCTAAGATGAAGTGTGCTCTAAATCTTAGAGTTAGGGGGCCAAATATGGGTGGTGGCCCTAAAAAGGGGTAGCCGAGAGAAAGTAGGAAATTTGAAGCTTGAGTGTGTGTGTATGGGGCAAGGGAAGAGTTAGATTCCTTTTTCTCTAAAAAAAAAAAGTAGATCCCACTAGCCAACACTTAAAACTCCTAAAGCTCTCCCACAAAAAGGCAACCCCAAAGAGATTTTCTTACACAAGCTTAAATTATGCAAAAATATAAAAGTTTCAATATCCAACCTAAACTACAAAGCCCAAAGTCCACTTTTCCTTTATACTCTCTGAAAGAATTCTTTTTGCCTTAATCCTTCTAGAATCATTCTTACTAATTATTTGGTGGAAAAGGAACACACCACTAATCACATATTTCCATTAACATGAAGGCATTAATTTATGCATGCTAAACAACCACTTATATGCGTACATATAAAATAGTAGGTAAATTATTAAAAAAATAAAAGCAAAATGACGGGTATTACATCATCCATGTGTTTTCTTTCAAGAAGAGATTTTATCATAATAATATGAGTTTAGTTTTGTTCCACAATAGAGAACTAAAATAAATTTTCTATCCCAAAGTAGTGGATGGAAGAGTAATATTATGATATGCATATTAATGAATTGAAAAACCTCTTTGCTTCACAGTAAAAGGTAAAGAGGAGAAGAAGAAGAAGAAGAAAAGCCTCTTTTACTTCATAGTAGTAAGTAAAGAGAAGAAGAAGAAAAGTAACGTTGTTCCATAATAGTGAACAAGAGAAATTTGCACTCAATATGATGATAAAAACCACGGATGAATACATGACATTTATATGATGTTTATTAAATGTTTTCTTTTTATTGCTTTTGTGGCTAATATTATCCACTTATGTATATTTTTTTTATGAAATAACTAGCTACTGTGATGCCTTGTATCTCACTTTTAGAAAATTGATCATTTCAGGAGAAAATGGCAAAGGGAATGCTTTGATGAATGAATGATGAGTTTGATTTATAGAAAAATATTTTGCAGTAGTTTATGATACAAAGATGTAAAGAGAATAGTGAAGATTATGTAGACTAATTTTGTTTGTAAGTAACTTAAGTAGTTATGTTAATGAGGTAGAATTCAAGGTTTATGTATTTGGAAAAGTTATGTAACAAACACATGATGAATTATAGATTTTTGTATTGAATTATCAGATGAATTGTAGCAAAAGTGTGTAGCATTCAAACTTGCCAATTAAGAATATATTTAAGCTCAATTAAAGTTAGATATGACATTGGAGATATATTTATGACATAGTTAGATAAAGAACCATTTAAGATAATTTTGTAAATAATTTAATAATATGGAAATAAAAGTAAGGATGTTATAGATGTAGGAGACCATAACACATAGCCAAGAATTGTCGTGCTTTAGGTAAAAATTAATTATAGTCAATTAATTTTCTTTATATTCATGTATAAGTTAGCTTGAATTTTGGGGACAAAATTCACAAAAAAAATGGGGGTAGAAATGTAACATCCCAAATTTTTACATCCCCTTAAGATTTTAATAAGTTAAACTAAAAGAAATTATGTTAAGTTAATTTAAAAGTAAGAAAAATCAGAAATAATAGTGAAAATACATTATTTTTCTTAAAATAATGTTAAAATAGTTATAAATATGTCTGAAACATTATTGGAGATAAGGAAAAAGGTATTCCATAACGTTTACCCGATTTTCATTTATGCCCCTGAAAATTTTTTTTGGCCCAATTATCTCCCTTATCTTCCAATTTTTATCATATATGCCTTTTTTTTTCTGTTAACTCTATCAATTTGGTTAACGGAAATGCTGACTGAGCTCCCATGTGGTAAAATTCTTTTACGACATCACCTGCCATGTGAACCCATACTCTAAAATTACAAAAAGGCCTTACTAATAAGAAATTAAAAAAGAAAAAAACAAAGTCTTCTCCTCAACGCTGCTCTCTCTCTCTCTCTTTATCTATCTATCTATCTATCTCTCTCTCTCTCTCTCTCTCTCTCTCTCTCTCTCTCTCTCTCTCTCTCTCTCTCTCTCTCTCTCTCTCTCTCTCACATCTTCTCCCTCAACACTATCATTTGAGCCATGAGCTTGAAGCTGAGTCTTCTGGCATTTCCACCATCGGAGTCTCCTTGAAAGTGTCCTTACATGCCTATTGATATGAAATCACCAAACTCATCATACTTCCTAATGTTCCCATGTCATTCCTTTAATGCATTCACACTTTCCTCTTTGTTATCCATCACACTTTTGTAGTTCTATGTGCACACCTTCAATACACCCATTAGTTCTTTGTTATTCCCTTTGTGTCGACAATGGTTGCGAGTATGCTCGACAACTTCTCCACTTGATTCTTGGTCGCCTAGATCTGGATCTCCAGAGCCCTTGAGGGATCGATGGGACTGTTGACATATGGCAAAATGATTTCAAGGTAGATATCTAGATTCTCGCCGTCTCTATAGAGTTCTAAGAGATGAGGGTTGACGACACCCAAAATGGCAGCCATTAGTGTAGGAGCCAGAGTAGTGGACTAAGAGGGTGGTGAGGAGAAGACGAGCAGCATTTGCATTGAGGAAGAGAAGGGAAAAGAGGGATGTGATGAAGAGAAGGGTTTTGGCGATATCCATTATCTCTCCACTCTATATTGAAAATTATAAAGAAGAGATAGTTGAAAGAGTTGAGACAATGGGAAAGGAGGGGCTCGATTGGCTTGATATTTGATATGAATGATAGTAAAGTAGAGGTTGTGGTTGAGGTGAAAATGTGTGTGTGTGTGTGTGTGAGAGAGAGAGAGAGAGTAAAGTAGAGGTTGTGGTTGAGGTGAAGATGTGTGTGTGTGTGTGAGAGAGAGAGAGAGAGAGAAAGAAAGAGCAATTAGAGAAGGAAGTGAAGACGGAGAGAGCAGCAGCAGTAACATTGAGGAGAAGATTTTTCTTTTAATTATTAGTAAGGGCATTGTTGTAATTTTAGATATAGGTCCACGTGGCAAGTGATATAGACGAAGAATTTGGCAACGTGAGAGCTCAGTCAGCATTTTTGTTAACCAAATTGACGGACTTCACGGAAAAAGGGATATATGATAAAAATTGAAAGATGAGGGACATAATTAGGGAAAAAAAACTTAGGGGCATAATTGAAAATTGAGATAAACATTAAGGAATATAATACCCTTTTTCCTTATAGATAAAGATAACAAATTATAATGATATAAAAATATTACATGGGAGAGAAAGAATAAAACAAGATGAAATCAGAAAAATGATGTGACAAAAAAAAAAAGAAAGCTTAGTTGGAAAGTTAGTATTTAATGCAAGAATGAGTTATATTGCTTATCAGGACATTTAGGAATATAAAGAAGTAGCTAAAGAGTTCATGTGGCATATTATAAATGACTAGAATTCAAATCAAGAAGAAACAATCCTAATTAAAGAAGATGGATATAAAACAGAGAGAAGACATGTGGAACTAAGGAAGAAATATCATTAAAACTAGTGTTGTGACCCGTGCGATGCACGAGTAATTCACAATTCTAAAAACTTTTATAACTTATAAAAATAACAATAATTGATTAACAGCAAACATATAATGATTGACATAAGAGACAAATATTTTAGAATATATGCATCCAATGTGAATGAAAAAAATTAAATTATCCAAATAATAAAAATATTTTTCCAATGCAAATTCACTCCCAATGCTTTTCAAATACAATATCCTTAATCTAAAAAGAAGGAAATAAAATAAAAAATTAACAAATAACATAAAATAACTTTGAATCAATATAATAATATTATGGAAAAAACCATATAAAGTTTACTTACAACTAATAGAGATTTCTGAAAACTTCTTTTTACACTATATTTGTAGTGCTTGAATTGGCATTTTCATATTTGTCGAGTATAATAATCTTCAATCCCTTTCTACTCTTTACTCTTAAGATAACAACATAAAGTTGACTATGACTAAAGACTATAGTTATTAATTTATATTATTATTTATTTTATTACCGAAATTCATTTGATGCGTTTGATGTAATTAATTTAATGTTGTTGAATTTCAATTGTAATTCAATTCAATGTATCTAAAAGTGAAATTTGAAATTAAATATATTTTAAAATAATAAAAAAATTATTATGTTAATAATTGTGTTGATAAGTAGATAAAAATGTTAGTTTAAGTAGATTTTTTATTTTCAAAATTTAAATTATAATTATAATGTATTATAATTTGAAAAAAATACAAGTATACCATAGATATGTTATTACAATATTATACTTTATATTGTGAAAGATATATTATAAAATTATGTGCTAAAATTATGTAGTAATGATTTATAACAATTTATATCATTTATATTTATAAAATTTATATTATAAGCTAAATAGTCAACTGTATATATTAATATTATTATATAGATTATTGGAATTGCAAAATATTAAAATTATTCTGAAATTTGCTTGAAGATTTCTTATCAATTTCATACCATGGCTACGAAATAAACTCTCTTACGAGGGATTATAAGCTTGTCTCTTAACTAGAGATTTCTCGAATTTCTTTACAGGAGGCCCCAGTCGATCACAAAGCCCCAATAGGTAGAAACGATTACTGTAGATATTAAGAACATCCAGGAAAGCACTTTCCAATTCGTTCCCTTGCATTTCGTTTTTTCTCTTCAAATAGGCACTTAAAGCGTGGTAATTGGTAATTAGGGAGGAAGGAAGTATGAACATCGACATTGCAATACTTAAGTGTTCATGTGTGAGACCAAGTGTTGTGCTATGTCTAGTAAGAGCATTCAACATGTACAAGTTATTTTTAGAGCGTCTTTGATTTGTAGTTTGGAAGTCAAAGTCATTTTTTAAGAAAAAGCAAACAATTTAACTCCTCTATAACTGTTTGAGACTTGAAAGAGTGAGAACTCCAAAAAAAAAAAGAAAGATAGAGTTTTGATACCTGAAGAAAACGACACCAGTAAGGAATCACTGCAACAATGAAGAAAAATGTGTTGAATACATTGCTTGTGTTGCAAGTGTTTTGTCTGTGTTTGAAATCTCTCCAACCATTGTAGCAAATGTAGAACGCAAAACTTTTTAAGACATGCACCTGGATATATAAAAAGGATCACTATGTTAGAGATTTATGAGCGACATAGAGCATCAGGAAAACGAAATTAGATGCGTAAAGATCACTGCATAATATCACTTTTGTTTTTCGCAAATCTAGCTAGTAAATTGATCTGCCAAGAAGAAATCTGGGAGTGTCAACTGAGAAACATCAAAAAAGACATTTGTTAGATTGCCCAAGAAAAATATAGTTAAATTGTATGAGTGTTTGCTGATATATGTGTTCCACCAAATTCTGTGAATCAGAAATATATGATAAAGGCTATAATTTAGTGAAATAAATTCATAGCAATAAATTTATTACAATTACGAAAGGCATTAATCGGAAATATATAATCCAATGAAATATATTATGCAATAAGTTTATTCGAAAAGTTTACCTAATTTATTAATTATATAGCAATTTATCCTAATTTTTTCAAATTTATTTAACGTAATGTGATTAATTTTTTAATTTATTAATTTACCTAATTTATTCATTTAAATTTATTCTATTGTATATAATAGATGCTAATTTACCAATTGACAATATATTATATTTCAATTAGAAAATTTACCTAATTTACCAATTATATAGCAATTTACCCTAATTTTTTTAAATTCATTTAATGTGACATGATTAAATTTCCAAATTTATTAATTTACCTAGTTTATTCATTTAATTTATTCATTTAAATTTATTTGATTATATATAATTTAATTACCTATAAACAATTAATGTCCTAGAGTAGAATTGTTTTAGTCTATTATATAGCAATTTACCCTAATTTTTTAAATTCATTTAATGTGATGTGATTAAATTTTTAAATTTATTAATTTAACTAGTTTATTCATTTAAATTTATTTGATTGTACATAATTTAATTACATATCGGCAATTAATGCTCTAGAGTGGAATTGTTTTAGTCTATTATATAGATTATTAGAAATTGTGTCAGATTACTTAGTGAAGAAAGAAATATCTTAAAAAGGAATAATTAAGAGATATTTACAAAGACAATCATAAAAAGGAAGCACAGAAAACTAGCTGGACAATAAAAGTCGGAAACTAGAGAGAGAAACGTAGAACAAATCTGATAGAAAAGAGAAACAAAGTAAGAAGTTTAAAAAGCTGAAAACAAAAAAGATTAGGTGAGAATCAAATTAGTTAGCTAGTTTATCCATAAAAGCATTTTTGTTTGCTATATTATGTTTCATCCTTGTGTTTGCTTTCAAGAAGAGATTTTATTAGAATAATATATGTTAAGTTCTATTCCACAATAGAGAACTAAGACAAGTTTTCTATTACAAAGTAGTGGATGAAAGAGTAATATCACAATATGCATATTTTGAATAGAAAAGCCTCTTTACTTCACAGTAGAAGGTAAAGAGGAGAAGAAGAAGAAAAGCCTCTTTACTTCATAGTAATATGTAAAGAGAAGAAGAAGAAGAAAAGTAACCTTGTTCCATAGTAGTGAACAAGAGAAATTTTCACTTAATAAGATGATAAAAACCATGGATGAAGACATGACATTTATATGATATTTATTAAATGTTGTGTTTTTATTACTTTTATAGCTGAAATGATCCTCTTATGTATATATATTTTTAATGAAAATAACTATCTACTGAGATGCCTTGTATCTCACTTTTAGAAAATTGATCATTTCAAGAGAAAATGGCAAAGGCTAGGTCTTTGATGAATGAATGATTAGTTTCATATGTAGAAAAATATTCTATAGTAGTTTATGATACAAAGATGTAAAGAGAATAGTGAAGATTATGTAGACTAATTTTCTATGTAATTAACTTAAGTAGTTATGTTTGTGAGGTAGAATTAAAGGTTTATGTATTCTGAAAAGTTATGTAACAAACACATGATGAATTATAGATTTTTGTATTGGATTATTAGATGAAATGTAGCAAAAGTATGTAGTATTCAGACTTTTCCAATTAAGAATATATTTAAGCTCAATTAAAGTTAGATATGACATCGGAGATATATTTATGACATAATTAGATAAAAGAACCATTTAAGATAATTTTGTAAATAATTTAAGAATAAAGAAATAAAAGTAAAGATGTTATAACTTCATGTGACACCCCAGGCTGACGAGGGCAATGAGTGATCGTCAGTGCAAAAAAGAAGCACAGACAAGGAGCGGCTTTTGGTAGGCTTCTAGGTGAAGGGACACATGAATGAACCAACTCGACATAGGAATGAAAGGTATCTTGAAACTATACATGTATAAGACTTTACAGTTAAGGGATTCCAAGACTGTGCAAGTATAAGACTATACAGTTGAGGAGAGCTTAAAAGATTTGATAGGTACTTCCTATACCAACAAGGTACATCTTCCTTTTCGGGAGCCCATTTCATAAGTACTCCATAGTCAAGTATGCTTAGCTTGGGGTAATTTTGGGATGAGTGAACTCCTTGGAAGTTTTCCCAAGGAGCATGTGAGTGAGGACAAAGCCTACTATAATAACCCATTTTGGCTTGTGGGGATAGTCATCGATCTAGAAAGCAACCCAGTCATTACACCAGGTGATACATCTGTAGCTAAAGACGACAAATTTAATTTGCTTAAATGAAGAAAATCATGTATCCTTTAGTAGTATAGTATCTCATGTATGCACAAGTATATACGTATCCAGATCTAGCGTATATAGTAGGAATGTTGGACAAATATCGATGAAGGATTAGATACTCATTTATCATAGAACAGATTGACTTGAATTCACTAGATACTGTGACGCTGACTTTGCCAGATTTTATCACATCTTTGCATATCGTAGAGGGCATTAAGAGGCCTTTTAAGAATATTTTGTGATAGTAAGGCTACCAAGTTGTATTGTGAGAAGGTCTAAGTCTAAACATTTAGACATTAAGGTTCTGGTTGTGAAGGAGAGTGTTCAAAGTGACTCACTGT
Organism: Biancaea sappan; assembly: GCA_037074585.1. NCBI lineage: Eukaryota > Viridiplantae > Streptophyta > Magnoliopsida > Fabales > Fabaceae > Biancaea > Biancaea sappan. Next base: position 53,203,502 of record CM073498.1, read on the forward strand.
ATCTGTAGACTTAGGAGCCGTTTGGTATCCAAGAAAGAGTAGGAATGGAAAGGAAATAGGAAAATGGAAAGGAAAAGAGAATGGAAAAAGGAAAAGGAAAAGAAAAAAAAACTTGTTTGGTATGCACTGGAAAAGAAAGGAAGAAAACAAGATTATTATATTTTTTTAAAGATAATAGAAAATAAATATAAAAGTAATTTACTATTTTTCCCTTAAAAATTCATTACTTAACCCCAAATCCCTAACCCCAAGAGCCCAGAATGAACCGATCGACTGGTTGCTTGCCCTACAGTAACCGTTTGACTGGCTGCCAGCGCCTGGCAGTCGCCAGTTGGGAGATTGCCAGCTGCCAAGCTCCTGGCAAGCGCCTGTTGTAGTATCAATAGCCAAGCATGCACAAAGGAGAGGACGAGTGCCACATAAATAGTTTGGAAAGCTCCAATGGTGACTGGAATTTGAATGAACATAGCGTGAGCAAATAAGAAATTTTACTTTGCTTTCCATCAAAGTGACCATTTTTCTATCCAAAATGCGATGGAAGCCAAAACCCTGATTTGTAAAGAAGAGAGAATTCCAAGTTTCATTTCCAACTGTTACAGTAGGTCACACCAAACGATGGAAAAAAGTCAGTGTTGGAAAGGTGCTTTCCTTTCCAACCGAAAGCCACCTACCAAACGCCCCCTTAGTTTCTATGATTACGGATCTACTGACTAAAAGTTTATCACTTGGAGTGTTTCATGAGTATATGGCTCATATGGGTTGATGAATTTTAGAGATCATAGAACACAGCAGAATTTAAAATTTTCTCTAAAACCCATTTACAGATAGATCAACATATATTACCATTACATTAACCATGAAAAATAAGACGAAAAGAAATACCTCTTGTAGGGCAGCAATCTCTCTAAGCCAAAGTAAGTATCCAAAGTAGGATACCTCTAATGGTAATATATGCAAAATTACACAAAAGAAAAAACCCTCTTAAGGTAACAAGGTTTCTTCTCGTTCTTGTGCTAGCAAGTAGGAAGAAGCTATGAAGAAAACCCTCTTGGTTGAAGGAGAAGAGAACAAGAGTGTTTCTAAAACAAATACTCAACAATTGAGAAAGAGTTGTTTTACGTTTGAAATGATAGGTGCAACCACAAACCCTAAAGCTCTAATTCCCTTAGTAGGCATCATTCTCTTATTGGGCTTCTTAAAGTGACATCTTAAGAAGCCCAATCTCTTTAAGAGAATGATGCCTAAGAGGTTCTTGTTTTGGGCTTTTCCTTGTTTAGTAGGAATAGGAATATATTCCTATTCCTTTTATTCTCTTATCTCCTTTTAATTAATTCTCCAATTTATGATCAAATCCTCAAACTCATTTTACATTCTTAGTAAATTTCTATGTGTGTGACCCATTAGGTTTCCAACTATGTTGGCTATTCACAATCAACATTTGATTGTAAATAAATCATAAGTAGTATCTAGCAACACATCGTGACTCCCAATTGACCGGAAAGTCAGTTGTTTGACTTTAAACCTTTCTACAGCTAAAGCGTGTCTATGTAATGTGTCATTTTACTGTATTATGCCCACTTGGTTCAGAATATGGCCTATGTGTCAACTCCCACTATACTTGATTACATCACGTCTAGCCCAAATAGTTAGTTCTTCGTCATACGGGATCAATCACTAGAAACTGTCACTAAAGACCATCTTCATGACAAGTTTGCTTTAGCCAAAGACTTCTTAGCGATTATCCCGATAAGTGGCCATGGATATACTTCCTTTTATCAGGAGTGGTGAATCCTCTATTGACTACTCAAATATCTTTAAATATTTCACGTTGTGCCCAATCACCACCCTAAGAGCGACCCATGGTGGGTAACAAGGAATGGAGTCAAAACACATGATCTATATCCAAGATAACTTGAGTTCCTCAAGTCCAAGGATACTTACACTGTTAGCTACTATGAGACCTATCACTGACATTTGAATAGGTATCCATGTGATGTCTCATGCAGGTCATCCAATGTACTTGTTATCATTAACAATCATTCACATGTTCACTCAAAACATTTCATGCTTACAGTTTATGAGGATAGTTGCTTGATCAAATCAAGAAGCAAAACATGTGCTAGTCTATTTGGATCACTAATGTCTAGTTTCAGGTGATCCTATGACTAGGAATAGTTTAGATACATACAAAATTGCATATAATAGGAATCTCACATTATGTTCGTCATCATAATTTCCTTCATGCTATGTTTTGTGTTATGGACTTCATTATTTATTTTACAATCGAATCTTGAGTTTATTAATATGAATATAAATAATGAAGAAAACTTCTTTAGATTAATAATTGAGTTTGTACATCTGATACTAAAAGTGATTGCCTTTAGAGCACCTTTCCAACATGGGTGTGGTGAAACCTTTAAACATTTGAGTTTGTATTTAGTTTGTTATTTCTTACAAACAGTTTTGTTGGATATCCATTTCTAAACAATTTGATATATGAATTGATATTATTCATATATATATATATATATATATATATATATATATATATATATATATATATATTTGTGTGTGTGTTGAATACTCTAAACACAAATAATTGGTTTCTCTTGTAGTTTAGCATAAAGTTGAGAAAGTTCAGGAACCAATTTGAAATAGGCATGAATAAAAATCATTTGCATGTAATTTTCTTATTACACATCCAAACTAGATTTATGTCATTAACTTTCTTAGCATTGTGATCACTGTTGGGTTTAATTTCAATATTACGGGTTACGATAGCCCCATTGGTTCTACGTTGATATTGTTAATAAACTAGATTTTTATAATATATCTAATTAGATAGCAGGTTGTGCACAATAAGATTAATATTCAGAATCATATGTAGTCCAAGTAGAAGAATTGTTAGCATTATTATATATATATATATATATATATATATATATATATATATATATATATATATATATATATATATATATATATATATATATATATATATATATATATATATATATGTATTAAGTGTTAACAATTATTTGGATGGACTTGTATATTAATTATTGTATATGTGTATATATATTGCTATCTATAATTAAGCCCAAATTAATTATCTTTATAAAATATATTTTGGGTTAGACCTATTTGATATATTAAAGTTAGTTTAGGGTATTTGGGAATTAATATTATAATATGTGTAAATATCTGACCCAAATTAATAACAGTGATAGACATTATTAATAAATGGAGTCAATCCATTGAGCTAATCATTTGGACTTAATAAGTTAGTTATGGTTTCCAAAGTTAAAAGAATTTGATTTTTAGGTTTTGAAAACACCTATAAATATATGTAAGTGTGTGACCTAATATCCATCATACAAAATCTAATTTGTGAAAAATCATCTTCACTAACCTTGAAGAGCCTAACCTCTTTAGAGATTTATTGCTATAGATCAAAGTATACTCTTCTCTATTCTTCTTTCGATTATTATTGTTATTATTATCAATTTGTCTATCAAGATCCTATAAACAATCAATTCATGATCATAAGAAATAATTTGTATTGTTTTTTACTAAATTCCACATTTGAGTGAGATCATGAGTTTTGGTTATTGTGGTTATAATTATATTATGACATGCTTTCAAAATAATGAAGCGATATTTGAACTGGGACGAAGCACAATGCATGAGCTAGATGAAGATATTACATGGGTCGAGTCTCATGTGCTTTTGGGTCAAGGGGTGAAGTGGAATTTTCTTTTTCATATCATCCGCTTACGTAGATAAAAAGAGATGACGTGACACTCAAAAAGAAGAGTTTTTTTTTTGCACAAAATAAAATGTTTATTAAAATTGTTTGTTATTCATAAAAATTTCTACACATTAAAAAAAACTTATAGGAATTTTTTACATTTTTCGCGAAATATTTCATCGGAAAAGAATACCAATAATTTACTTTTAAATTGAGAAAGAAAGAATGGGTTTTTTTTACTGCGGTATTAACTTTTTTTTAAAAAAAAAATTAGTATACTAACTATTCAAAACTATTTCCCAATATACTAACTTTTCACTTAATTCAACCAACACTTTCTCGAATTTAGTGAATATATAGAGTAAATTTGACCAAGTATTGATTAAATTCTATGTAAAACGTGAAATTTGACCAACACATGGTCAGATTTTATGTATGTTTTGCAATTTTTTTTTAACAGATGACCAAACCTTGGTTGAATTCCTTCTTATATGTATAATATATATGTGAAACCGAAGTTTGATTTATTTCACATATATATTATTATAATATATTTTTTAATATAATATATATTATATATTATAATATATATTATATATTATAATATATATTATATATTATAATATATTTTTTAATATAATATAAATTATATATTATAATATATATTATATATTATAATATATATTATATATTATTATATTTAATATATATTAAATTTAAAATAAAATGTATTAAATTATTAAAATATTTTATATTTTTTTAATTTTTTAATTAAATTATAATAAATAAAATTTAGGTAAATAAGAAATAATAAATTAATATCAATAGTAAGATAAGGGATGAGTCACAACAAATAAACAATAGTATAAGTAAAACATATTAAATAAATAAAATAATAGTCAATTAAAAGCAATAAGCATAATTAAATTAGATTAAATTTCTTTGGATAGACAATTTAATCAATAATTTAATCAAGATAGGGGTGACTAAAAAAAATAAGAGACTAGAGAAAATCTAACTAAAATACAATCAAATAATATAAATTTACATATGTGGCGTACTGTCACATCCCAAAATCTGAGCACGTGACCGGCACGGAAAGTGAATTTCATTTCACCTCTGTAAGCCTATCTTTCTCTTAAGCATCATACCATTCTTTTTTTTCATGCAACCAAACCGAGTTCTCTATACACACTACAGTCATTCACATTACATCACTGAATGAACCTACCCGATTAAAGAGATTTCTAGATTTATACAACTTAGAACTATTATACCTTTATCCTGAACAAATGAAAAGGTAATCATGGACTAAGGATCCATAATTCCTTAAACCGATATTTACCTTCAGCTGTCAACTCTAAAAAAAATGTCAATAAGAGGGGTATGAGCAAACCACGTGCCCAGTGAGTAGATAACACAACACTATGACAAAAAAAATATCATGCATCATAATGATAACGTGCAGCAATCATACGTAAATCGATCATCATATGATATAATATTATTCATATTACTTCACAACAATATCCAAGTAAATCAAATACATTTCAACATAATTCAAAATTCACAACAGCAATCGGTGAAATCAATTTCACACACATTTCCCGTACCAACCGGGTCGTCCAGAATACCTCTGGATCATTGCCCGCGGCCCCCGCCGCATCCACCCTTATCGCTCCATTTATAATCTCCACCCTTATAACTTCACATAAATTTCTCCATGGGGTGCACCACCATGCCTTTCCTTTCTAGTCAAACACAATCACAATCACATCCAAGAACATGCTCAATCATAATCTTGAGCCACACACACAACTCAGTCATTTACAATTCAAGTCACAACATAATCAATATGGTTCCAGCAACATAGCATATATACATCATAATCCATAATATAGAACAATTATTCAACAATATCATACTTCAACTATCCGCATATGAACGAACTCAACAATCAAAGTATGATATATTTCAACTCAGTTCACATGCCATTGACAAACCATCATATAACCTCCATTCATGAGAAAATAAGAAAATATAATTATATACATTACCAGACACGTTCCACAATTGTTTATACCTCATCGTTCCACATCATCCTCTTCAAACTTGGATATACAACATATTTCCACTATGATGCAAAAAGTCAATAACAGATATTTAATCATAGCAAGTATTAACCCACTCACTTGGATTTCACACTCTCGGCACTCCCACTTTGCACTTTGACCATTCCTATTGTAACCAGATAAAAACCATCAGGGTTACGAAATAGAGAAATTTCTTACCACTACTCCCGACCTTCATCCACTTCTCAATTCATAACTCCTAACTGGTAATGAATATCCAAATGAAACTTATACCATTGGAAACTAGACTTAAAGAGCTTTCCAACGATATAAAGTTTGTCCAAAACGGAGTTCGGATGAAGAAGTTATGGCCGATTTAAAATAAGCTAAGGTTTCCCGGCACATCTGGCGCCTGGGCGCCAACCCAAGCATGGTGCCTAAGCACCACACGTGGCGCCTGGGCGCCAATCCTTTCTTCTTCCCCACATAACCTTGGCGCCTAGGCGCCACACATGGCGCCTGGGCGCCACGATCGCGACCTTTCGCGATTTTCTCTCGGATTTGGCCCAAATCTGGTCAAATCTCCACCGTTTTTCATGATTTCTTCCATGAGATCTCACCCTTAATGTCTAAGGAGAATTTAGACACCAAAATCACCAATTTTAATCGAGAAACGAAGCCGAAATCTCGATTTTACCTCAAACACTCTTAAAACTAGAAAATAGGAAAAAACTTAAGAAATAGAAATTTCTACCTCGATTCCTTGCTTTCTCTACGTTGCTTGGCTCCTAGAGGCTCGCCCGTAGCCCGAGATCCACCCTCCAAAGCCCGGTTGTGGAGTTGGAGTGTAGAGAGAGAAAGAGAGGAGAGAAGGTGAAGAGAGAGAGAGGAAAAGAGAAAAATGAAGAAAAAAAATAGGTGAGGCTACATATATACTCGCCCGAGGTGAAATTATCACTTGCTCTGCAATTGACCCTCAGTCAAGACTAGCAAAAGCAAATTCATAAAATATCACCTCAGGTGTTTCTAAATCCTAGGTGCCCCACAAATTTCCTTATTTCACTTTAGTCCCTCTCAATATCTCAAACTCTACTTTAACCCCAAATCCATCATCCTTTCGGTACCGGACTCATAATTCATTCCCATAAGCTCTATTCTTCTTTTCGGGTTCCTACTTGGTCATTTCTCAAAAGTCCTCTATACTTTCTTTTATTTTCACTTTAGTCCTTAAGAATTTGTAAAAAATTTCCTAAATTAAAAATTAAAATTTCTATTCCCACATTTTCTTCACTAATTCAAAAAGCAAATTTTTCACGTAATTAAATTTTTCACTAAACTTCAAATTAGACTTTAAATATTCATATAAATTCTTGGGATATTACACGTATACTTAGTATAAGGATGATAAAACATATAATATTAAGAACAATAATAGATAATATTATCTCAAATAATAGTAACAAACAATATAAGTAGTAAGACAAATAAAGTAGTTTTAAAATTAATATAATTCATAAATAATACATATTAAACAATATGATAACTAAGATAAAATATTAATAAATAAATAAACCTAAGATAAACACGAATCTATGGAATCTTAATTGAATTTAAATATTTTCCTCTTAACTAAGCCTAAACCCTTACCTATAACTAGACTCTTAAATCTATACAAACTCGTCACTCGCTTACTCTTCTCCCCCTCTCCTCATAGAAATCATTGTCTTCCTCTATTTCTCTCTCCTAAAAATCCTATACCTCCCAATAGAATTTGTTGAAAATTTTCATACCGTTTGGAAGATATGATCCTTCACTAGGAAACATCTATCACCACATCCTTCACTCAAAGGGTTATGGTAGAACATGTTAATGATTAGCAAGGAATCCAATTGAGTAGATTGATGACTCCCTAGCCTTATCTTAGCTACGTAAGTTAGATAATATGCGAATAGGTTAAGTTGAATAGTATTTGGGTTCGACTATAGTTTCACCAAGCTACTCACTGAGTTTTAAAACTCATATCATCCATATACATTTTTTTATACAGATCATCCCATTATTGAAGAGTTATAGTCTGAGAAGTAGTAGAGAGCACTATTGTCCTTCCTATTGTAAGGTCAAATTTCATTTTAATTATATGTCTTTGTTCGTTATGTTTGTTTAAGATGCTCTCTAGTGTTGTAGATCACGTAGGAGATCCTTTTGAGAAATTATATTTTCATTCATGTTAATTTATGAATTAAGTATTAATTTCGAGGATTTATGAGAAAATTTCATGTGATTGATTTCTTTTAATAAAGTTATGGGATGTTAATTGATCCCTGTTTCTTATTTGAACATGAACTTGTTTGAAATTAAAATATAAATAGATGAGTTTATTTAAATTATAATAAATGTAGACTTGGTATTTAAATTTAAAATATGTAATAAAATAAGAATGCATGTCTGAAAATGGTTATGGCTAGGAAAGAATTGATATTTAAGTGTTTCAATTATGACCTACCTCTCTTTTCTTGGAATATGCCTGACGCACTACTTACATTATTTCACATCTTTTCAATAATTAAATTTCCTTGGACGAAAGCTTCTCAATAACTAGATAATCTATATAAAAAAAGATATATGGAGTGTATGAGTTTTAAAACTCAGTTCGGATTCTATAAATTTATGTGTTATCCTAGATTCATTTATTTATTAATATTTTATCTTAATTATTTTATTTTATTTTATTTATCTTGTTTTTAAAAGGTTTAATCCTATTAGGTGTCTTTATTTATTATTATTATTATTATTTCCTTTGTTTACTAACTATTTGTTTTTCTCTTTCTTTTTAATTTAATTTGAATTAAGAGGGTTCTTAGAATAAATTATTGATTAAATTGTCTATCCCAAGAAGATTAATCTAATTTAATTATGCTTCTTGCTTTTAATTTATTATCATTTTATTTATTTAATATGTTTTACTTATACTATTGTTTATAGTTTAATAATTTAATCAAGATTTTTAAAATTGGACCGCTCATTGAGCTGGTGGAGTCACCAGTTGAAGGTTCAGTGGTCGGACCGTGATCGAACAGATGGTAATTAAAAAATATTAAAAATATGTATAATTTAAAATATTAAAATACTTAATATAATTGATAATTCATAACAATAAGTGAATGAAATATAAAAGAAATTAATCTATAATTGATAATTCATCACAATTCATGATATCCACAATTTCAAACTAAATCTTTGTTGTGAAAATAATCTTGTAAAGGAATAAGTCTCACATTGCTTAGAACAAAGAGAGAAAAATGCTTTATATACTAATATATGTTAATGGGTTTAAAAAGACTAAAGGAAATGGTAGGCTCACGCGCTAACAAATTTAAGCCAATGCAATACAATCAGTCTAGTTTTGCAAACATGAAATTTAATACATTTTATTTTAAATTTACTGTATATTATAATATAACATATATTAAATATAAATATATTATCAATTAAAAAAATTTGCAAAACATACATGAAATTCGACCAACACTTGGTTAAATTTGTTCTCTATATTCACTACATTTGACTAAATATTGGTCGAATTAAGTGAAAAATTAATATATTATAAAATAATTTATATTATAAAAAATTAATATATATTATAAAAATTTAAATTATAAAAATTAAATTAAAAAATTAATATATTATAATATAATATATATCAAATATAAATATATTATTAATTAGAAGAATTTGTGAAACATACATGAAATTCAATTAACACTTTGTCGAATTTGCTCTATATATTCATTAAATTAGACCAAATGTTAGTTGAATTAAGTAAAAAATTAATATATTAAAAAATAATTTTTAATAATTAATTTACTAAAATTTTTTTAAAAAAAAATAGTACTGCAGGAAGAATACATACAGGAGCAGAACGTCACATATCCTAGTTTCTGACCCTGCGCCCAATTAACTAAAACTAAAGCTATCTTACTTTGACTAGCTAGTTTCCCGATCACCATTGAACCGTGAACATCAATCCGATTTAAAAACAAGGCAGAAATTTAAAAGAAGTAAAGAAAGGACCCAATCGTAAGTAGAGGAAGTCACAGACCAGGTACATCTCAGAAAGCTACCAATCTTCAGATCCTGCATAAAATAACACTCCAGTCTTCAAAATATATAACCCCCATTTCTTTTTCTTTGAAATTTTTTTAAAAAAGTTATTTCAGTCTCCGGAGTCAGCTGTTTCTCCCCCTAAAAAGGTCCCAGAACAGACAGTCAAATTTCTTGTCACCCCAATTCAAAGTACATTCTTTTACTCTCCTCAGTACTCCTTTAACTTTTCATCCTTTAAAAAGAACACCTTTTTTTTTTGTTCTATTCACCTACCCATCACATCACATCTTCAATTTAAAAAAGTAAGTCCAGCTTTTGTTCAAACAAAGCCTCGTCCCTTCCACATTCTTCTTACTGTACACCGAAGTCCCATAGGTGTACCAACGTGTCTCTACAAGATAACGACACGTGTCTCTCACTCGCGGCCATGGCCATCCCCATTCCTAATCTTTCTGCAAGAGTTAAATGTAGATGTCCCTCCCGGCGTTCTACGTCCCACACTCTTACATAACCACCGGCGCACATTAGCGCGTAGCCCGTGTTCATACACCCAATTAACCCCCTCAGTGATACTCCTGTCACCATAAATTCACAGACCGGCTCCAACGTGCTTACACGGCGCACTCTGGCACGGCCCCTCCTCTCCACGATAACGAACGCATCGTGGCTCACGTCCAGCGAGCTCACTATGAACCCCACGTTGGAAACTAGCTCACGCAATACAATCCCTGGGTTTCTCAGATCGAACACTATGAGCCGTGAGCGCGTGCACGCCACGGCCATCTCACGCGTCGTGACGCGGAGGCGACCCACCGGTTCAGTCATCTCCGTCAACATGTGCCATCCCTGGACTGATTCCGGGTCGGTCAAAGATCCGCCAATGTAAACCTGTTCATTGCTGTGGGAGTCCCAGACCTGGAATGCCCGGTTCCGAGCGCCGGCGAAGAGACCCACCCACCACCGTCCTCCTCCTCCAGCAAACTCTATCAATACTCCGTCGTTGACAACGTCGCCGGATCGGACGACAGGAGCCACGGGCTGGCCGTTGATGAGTGCCACGTAGATGTTTCCGTCCAGAGTGGCGAACGCCAGCGTGGAGTTTGTGATGACAATGCCGGACACAGATCTCGAGAACGGGCCTAACATGTCATCGTGATGGGACTGGAAGGTGCTGACGTGGGCGCGAGATTCGAGGTCGAAAAGGCGGACGGAGCCATCGGCGAAGCCACAGGCGAGGTGGTGGTCGGAGAGAGTGAGGCAGCGGCAGAGTTGGGCGTGAGGATCGATGAGGGAGGGAGGGTATAGGTGATAGCGTAGGGTGGCATAGGCGTATCTGCCTGTGGCGAAATTCCTGGCCGTTCGATGCCAGTAGATGAATTCATCGTGCCACGTGGCGCGCAGCCTATGGCCGCGACGCCAAATGCGTCGCGTTTGTCGCTGCCACAAGAGCTCCGAGCGGGAAATAGCTCGCCATGTGGAACAAACCTGCATGCATTAAAACCGAAGACGTTAGACGCTATTTACAAAAAATTCCCAATATATCCCATGCAGCAAAAGGTCCAAAACCCTTTTTATTAAGGCCCTTCAACGATATATTTTGGTTGCAATAACTCCTACACATTAATAAAATTGAAGTTAAATTATTGTTTCATTTATTTTATTTACTTTTTAATTGAGTCTTTATAATTTAAAAACTTGTAAGTGAATTCTTATAATTTAAAGGATTTTTAGTTTAGTCCTCATTGTTAATTTTTTTATAACGTTTGGTTACATTTCAGTGACATAACCAATTATATGTCATCTTGACAAAAAGAGTATATTAAATTTAACTAATTTGTCTAAATTATTTAACATACACTGCTTCATATATTGTATAAATCTAAGTTAAATTTCTTTTATTACTTACTCTTTTTTACATAAATAATAAATGAATATAGTATTAATATATATTAATCATATCAATGAAATTTAATATATCACTGACAAAAATTTAATAATAGAGAACAAATTAAAAATGAAGTAAAACTATCAAATTAAAAGAACAATTTACCCTAAAATTAAAAAAAAATCATAGAATAACATAAGTCCAACACATTAATAATAATAGAATAGAAAGACAACCGTCACTATATTTTTTTAAAAGATTAATGTAATTAATTTATCTCCATTTAAATTAATTAAAATTATATCAGAATTAATATTAATTTTTGTAACTTTTAAAATATTAATATCAGATGAATTAATGTCAATATATAAATTTTAAAAAAATAAAATAATACTATTAAATCTTTTAAAACATGACTTAAAGAGATTATTAGGGATATATTTAGATTTTATAAAAAAGAAGGAACAATTGTTTTAAGGGCAAATTACACAAAATCTCCCACAAACTTTGTAGTCTGTGCAATTTACCTATATAAACTTTTAATCCTAGCAAAAGACTCTATTTAACTTTTAAATATTTACAAAAAAAACCTTCTTCATTAAGTTCATCATTAAGCTAACTCAATGATTCGGTCAACTTTTTTTCATAATCATTTAGCATAAATGTATCACATTAATATTGATCTGGTAAAGGTATATTTGTTTTGTTAACCTAAAAATTTAGGAAATTAATAAAAAATAAAACAAAAATTACACATAAAAAATAATAAAAAAATGAATCAAAATTATTATGTTTTAAATTTGACTGGGTATGAAATAGATTGACTGAATTATTGATTGACAGTTAACCTATAATAGAGGAGTCTTTTCTTAAATTTGAAAGTTCATATGAGTTTAAATTGTAAACCTCAAAGTTTATGAAGGTTTATGTGCAATTTTCCCTTGTTTTAAAGCATGTTTATTTGAATATTTGAATGGCTGTAACAATTGTGTCCAGAAGCAGAAGCGTATAAGACAGGCAAGTTGAGGCCAAATCCCATAAGGGGATATGAAGAGTGAGGGGAACTGAAACGAAAGAAGCAGAAGACACGTGGTACTGGACTCGGTATTCCAGTCGCAATCCCATGTGCCATGCGCATAGATCTCTGAATGAAGAGAGAGAGAGAGAGACATCGAAGGAGGAGCCATGCACATAAGAAGTAGATCGCAGGGCTAAGAGGTAGGAAGGTACTATAGGAAGGTAGGGAGCAGAGAATACAGCGTAAGTAGCAGCAGAAGAAGAGTGAGGCAAGCCAAAGCAAAAGCACAGTAGCAACTAGTAAGAGACAAGAGATTTGGGAACAGTCTAACTAAAAGTTAAGTTAAATTATAATTTTTATCCTTTCAGTTTTTCTAAAATTATAAATTAGTGTTTATAATTTTTTTATTCAATTTTTTTCATCCATTTTAGTTTATATGACAGTTAATATATACATTTGTGAATATATACATTAACATATTCAGTTATTAATTTTTACACAATTCAAGCACCATATTAATAAAATTTTGATTTTGTCCTATTTTGTTAACATGAGGCTAAGTTGTGTCAAAATTAATAACTGAATATGTTGACGTATATATTTATAAATGTACACATTAGCTGTCATATATATGATTATTTTCACAACAAACTTAACCATACTGACTGCATAAACTAATTTATATGGATAAAAAATTATAAAAATCATTTTACAAAAAAATAAAGTATGAAAACCAATTTATAATTTTGATAAAATTATAAAGACTAAAATTATAATTAAACCTAAAAGTAAGATTTTGGATCGACTTCAAATTTATATACAGTCTTTTAACTATCTAATTTATTTTCTATGATTATAAAATATATTTTATTTTACTTTAATTTTATATTTTGTTTAGAAAGATATGTTTTAATATATTCTTTGAAATGCAATAAGTTATATAAATATTTTTTATAGTACTTTGTATTAATTTAAAAGCACTAATTTTCATATGTTAATATACATTTTTTATTTAATTTAGAAAAATGTCCCAAGTAATTTTTTTATAAAAAATATCTGAATTGTATTTAGGTTAATTAAATATGTTTTACTCCTCAAAAATATAGTGTTAGTCCTGAAAAATATAGTATTAGATTATCAAACATTAATATATATATATATATATATATATATATATATATATATATATATATATATATATATATATATATATATATAAAATAGATTTTTTTATACAAAAAAAATATAAAATTGAAGTAACATAATTATAAGGAAAAAAAAAGTGTCTATATATATCTTAAAAAGAGGGAAGGTGCAAGGATGTAATTTACTCTTATATTTTTATATTTTTTAAATTATATATAATAACACAAAACTATATATTTTGCAATATAAATTTTGAGATAATTCATCTATTACTTGTAAACTCGAATTTTGAATATTTCGAATGATATGTGAACTTCTATAAATTGAAAAAAATGAATGAATAAAATAAGAAAAATCTAAACTGAATCTTCTAATTATGAAATTATTCTTAAAATTCATGTGTTAAAATAAAATACTATTTTAATATGAATTTAAAAATAATTCAAGGCAGGTTTCCATTTAACTCACCCATTTTCATAGTAAATAACTAAGAATTATAATGCAATATTAGTGTATAGGCAGTGTCCTTTTCACCTATACTTTATATGCAATGATAAGGTTTTGTCATGTAGTAGTAGTAACATAGCCAATATTAGAATATTCATTCATATATAGTACAGTAATATAACAATAACAATAATAATAATAATAATAATAATAATAATAATAATAATAATAATAATAATAATAAGGCCTTGACAAATTTGGTTTCTATGGCATTGGCGAGTACCAAACAGAAGAGGGATTGTGGACAGATACTTTACTTTTTTATTATTTTCCCAATCCATGTAACTGGAGGAGGTACAGCAAGGACGATCCTTTTTTTTTTTTGGGGTTAAAAGTACGATCTTTCACATATGCTATCAACATTTAGATTGTAAACACACATATTCATATTACTCAACTAGAGAAACAAAATTAAAGAAAAGTCAATCAAAAATTAAATGCCGATGGCTCAAATGGCAAAATTCAAAATAATTTATTTCAAAAGGAGGCTTGAAGAAGAATTGTTAAAGTTATGGAATTA